>VSMD01119800.1:0-34221 GCA_008750895.1 Mirza zaza | reverse complement strand
AAACAAAATGTGGTATATTCAAACAATGGATAAATGGATATTATTTGGCCATAAAAAGGAATGAAGTACTGATAATGGGTCTGGGGACTTTTTTTTTTTTGGTGTGTGGAATGATGCAAATGTTCTGGAATTAGTAGTGATAGTTGCACAACTTTGTGAATATACTAAAATCTTTGAATTGTATACCTTAAAAGGATGGAGTTTGTGGTATGTAAAAATTGTACACTTTAAAATGGTGATTTTATTATATGGACTTAGAGCAGGGCCTTACTTTTTTGAAATGTTAGTTATCTGTAGTTTCCCCCCAACTCTTGCTATGTAGCTTCTGATTTTTACTGACATAGCTAGTCTACTACACCTAGAAAGTATAAGCTTGGCTGTTGATGTTCTGAGATCCTGCATAGGAAAGATTACTGTTGGAGGTAGGGGTGTCTCTGCTCATTAAGCACAATTTAAGTTTATTCTTCCATTTTCAGCCTTGCCTTACCCTTGTCATTTACTGTGCCTAAAGTTCTGGAAGTGTAGAGTCCTTCTCTCTGTAGAGTTCATCATATTCTCTATAAAGTTCATTCTTTTTAAAGAGTCATTTTCTGTATAGATTACATTTTTTTCTACACTTGGTGGTGGTGGAGGAACAGGAATCTACTGGCTGTTGTACAGGGTGAGCGTAGAATCAATGACCCAGTTATCTGCTGTACTAATTTAATTGTGTTCCCTGCTTTCCCCAGTATTGTGTCCTTTCTGGGGTTAAGACAAATCAGTTCCTCATTCCTGTATCTCTCTACAGATACTTAGTTCTTGGCTTCCTCCTGTTATGATTTACTTTGCTTCTGATTTTTCTTTTCCAAAAATGCCTTCTTAGCTTTCGTCAGCTATTTTCTTCTCTCCTGTTTCTTTGTTGGTATATACTTTTAAAAATTTCTTTACTTCATTTTAGTGAAGTTTCAGAAGACAATGGAAGTAAATGTATTTATCAGTCTTCCAACAACTTTAGTCATTGTGAGCTCTCCTCTAATTATACAAATATAGTGCTTTAAAAATACTAGCACTTAAAAAGAAAAAACTATAGAATTTTACTTTCCAATACAAATGCAAAAATCCCTAACAATATAACATATCTCATCCATAAACAAATTTTTTATTCTTTTTACTGTAAACATTTTTTAATGTATATTAGTTTATTGTGTACATATGCATGTATACACAATACACATACATAATAAAATTCAAAATTGTATAGCTGAGTTTTTCAGACAATTAATCTTAAGCAAAAAAATCATTTTAAGTGTTAACCATTTGAGACCAAAATGTTTGTACATTATGATATATAATTCTAAGCATAACTGACACTTCTTAGTAACTTGCTGTCATCTTTATGAATATCAGATTTGTGCCTTTTTATACTAGAATTATTTCTTCTTTCCCCTCTTCCAATTTGGCTTCAAAACCAAATAACAGAAATAACGATAATAGTAATAGCAGCTAATAGCACTTACTGAATACTCACTATGTACTAAGCACTGTTCCAAAGTGCTTTACATGTTTTGTTTTCAATTAAATTTTCAAAATAGTTCAGTGAGTTCTAATACTACTATGCAAGTGCACAGATGAAAAAACTAGCCAGAGAGACATTAAATCACTTGCCCTGAATCTCTCAGATAAAAACTGGTGGCATTGAAAGACAGCCTGTAATCAGTGTATTCTTAACAATTTAGCCATACTGCCTCTTGTATATCCAGACTTGTAAAAACATGTACGATTAAGCTGAGAAAGGAGGACTCTCACACAAGTATGTAAGTTTTATTTAGTTCATAGACTCTTTGATAACTGCGTCAAGTCAGTTAGAGGCCTTTTTTAGTTGACTAATATTACAATGTTTTGGTTACATTCTGGTAATATGTTAATGCCAGATAACTGGGTTGGTTAGGTATGAAACAACTTAAATGAATGGACTACTGTGGACATGGGTAATTTTCTAGGAAGTCCTCAGGGCTTTTCAAAGGGGTTTTGAAAATAAGATTTTCAAAGGGGTCTATTACTCATAAAAGGCCAAAACCCTGAATTATGTCATCCTTATTTTTCTTTTGGTTATAGAGAGGTAGCCATAAATTTTTTAGTCATTAGTTTTCAGGAACCATTTCATGTGTTTATTATATTCAGCCATTTATACTGTTCTTCAAAACATATGGTGAACAGACTACAGGGAGACTTCTTGTCATTGACTGGCTGTTATCTTCTCTAGAGTAAAATTAGACAAATGAACTAGTTCATCTCCAAGGTCCTTTACAGCTTCCAAATGTTGTGATTCTTTGTTAGTCCTACTATATGAAAAAGAAATTTTCCCACAGTAAATTTTGCTGAATTGAGTTATGAGGTATCATTAAAGTTCAAGAACCAAATAGAAAAGTTGAGGGTTACTGAGAGTGCCACCAATTACTTAGTAAATGTTCATGATTTCAAATAGTTCCTTTATCAAATTTGAATATGTTAATTTCAGATATGATTTAGAAAAATGATTTCTGATATCTTTAAAAGTGACTCATTGTACTATGTTACATATATTTTAAAAAAATTATTTTTTTCAATTCATCAATAGGGAAGTTTGGTTGGCTTAGTGGATTATCCAGATGATGAGGAGGAAGATGAAGAAGAAGAAACATCCCCCAGAAAAAGACCTCGTCTTGGCTCATAAAATATTTATTGGGGGACCCTCAACATGTGGTCTTACCAAAATGCTGCAACTGTTCAATGAGCTGAAAATCTGAATCAGAACGCTTTCTCACTTGAATTTATAAATATACAAGGAGTAGCAAAAGACACTCGGTATATCAGCCAGGAGAGTTTAGTTCTGTAAAAAAACAGGCTTCCCAGGAACTTGATTGCTTGCTAGAAATTAAGGGGTTTGCCTTTCAAGGCTGTCCAAAAAAAAAGTTAGTAACCAGAACCTGGGAGAGAACTTCTCAGCAAGGAAAGTCTCAGGTCAGGTTTGGGGACGGTTTGGGGGAGGGGAAAGGTTGATAATATTAATGCAGGGTTGTTCCACGGGGGTATCCAATCTAGAAACAATTATAAAACTTCAGTTGCAAACCCAATAACATTACTTGTTATAATGGTGCTGGCCATGTTGTTTTAATCAGTTGCCTCTTTTTAAAAGAAATTTTTATGGAAAACAAATTCAGCTATCATAAAAAATGATGTTAAACTGTTGGGACCATTTCTTTAGAGATTTAACAGAAATTCAGCCTTTTAAATAGTTGGAAGGAAGTGTACACCCTGTATTACAGCACATGTTGAGTTTTTGACACCAGGAATTTTCCGTATGTATTTTGATGAGAACAAGCTGGATTCAAAATGGACAGTTTTGTTAATATAATGTAAATTCAGCACTTTTAGAGATAACAGAGGCCAAGAATCAGTACAGTAGTATTCCAAAATGATTTTATTAGAAACTGGGGAATGGATAGAACAAAATGCATTCAGCCACCTACCAATACAATCTTTTGTGGAAGATACTTTGAAGTCACTTTCTGCTTTGTTAGTAAAGTTGTCTCTTTCTCTCCAGAGCTGCAGGCAAGTTTTAAAGTGTAATTTATAAAGACTAATGAAGAAGTGCTGAATTAAGTGGCATTTAATATCTAGAAGCCATTTTGATCCAAGAAGTTACTTAAGTAACTTAAGTCAAAGTCAGCATGCAGTACGTGAAGCTTTTCCATAAACAAGGGTGTAATATATATGAAAGCTGCTTTTTAAAAAAGAGTAAAAGCACATTCCATGTACGTAAATGAATTTAAAAAATAAATTGAGGCAGTTCAAAGTTTTTATTTTTAGAACAGCAAGTTAACTGTAAATATTTTAATGTTAGTTTGCTCATCTATGATCTGAGATCATGCTGAAGTGAGAAAAATGTCCCCAAACAACAATTTAATGGATTGGGAAAAAAATTAGTAATTCCAGCTAAAATCTTTAGATCACCCTTGTAATGTGTTATGGGTCCATTTTTCCTGGAGTAGCTTAAATTGAAGCAGTTTCCCTGTTTTGGAGATTTTGTAGTTAATTTTAATTTTGGCTATTGTTTGGAAAAGATGGGCTGTCTGTGTAGATATGAAGTATAGTTTTTCCATAAAACAGATGTTTATTTTGTATTAAAAATACCACTGTACTTGTTTTACACCATTTGTATACATGTGGTGATATTAATGCTGAACTGTAAAATTCAGGAATTAAAATGTGACCCTGGTAATTCCATGATTGATGCTTGTGTTTGGTTTGTTGTAAATACAAATTAACTACATTTTGACATACTACATGTCCATTTTACAATATTTTATAAAAGCCAATAAAATGATCCATAGATATTTTTTATAAACCACTAGTTTATACCTCAATCAGAATGAAAGAATTCTAAACAAATGAGGGTCAACTGCACTTTAAATATCACTGACTACTTATAGAACGTGAGCCTTGGGCAAATCTCAGCACCAGAGGATCACAGCATGGAGCTTTGCTTACCTTTTTGATTAAAGGTATACATGTAATAAAAAAGACCTTCCACCTCAAGTGACTCAGGATATCTTAAACCAAGATCAGTAAAGTTACCATGTTAATACTCTTACTTTCAAGCAAGTTTTATCAAGATCCTTCTCTCTTAACTCTTACTAAATTTCTTCTTCTTATATAAGAAGCCCAGGCGTAAAACATTTCCCTATTTACTCTTGACTCTTGTAAATAACTTCAAGTTCCAGTAGGAATATTTCCTTTGTGTCTTATAAAGACTTCCTTTAATTTTTCTTTCTGAAAAACTGCCATAAATCTTAAACTTTTTTTTTGAGACAGGATCTCTGTGACCCAGGCTAGATAGACTCAAGTGATCCTCCTGCCTCAGCCTCCCAAGTAGCTCCTGTGCCCACACCTTTTTCTATTTTTTGTAGAGAGGGAGTCTTGCTCTTGCTCAGACTAGTCTGGAACTCCTGGCCACTAGCAATCTTTCCTCCTCAGCCTCCCAAACCCAAAGTGCTAGGATTACAGGCGTGAGCCACTGGGCCCAGCCAGGAAACTTTTCTTAAAGCAGAAATGTGAATGTTTTCTTGAAATACAGGTAACAGTTTTTATGGTACATAAGCTTACCCACAACAATATGAGAATAAGACTTTAAATATTCCTTGAAAAAATAACTATGAAGATTCCATGTTAGCTACTGTCTTAAATGACTACCCTCAGGCAGATCTGGGGTTTTATATCTTTATCTTCACTCTGAAGCCAGCCAAAGCCCACATGTGTATGCTTTAGGTCCTCTTAAAATGGTATCTGTGAACATGTATCCAATATAAAGTCTATTTTTTAATAAAAAGTTACATGAAACAGATCTCTGTGTTTTAATCACTAACTTTTCCTCTTACCCATTTATTGATGAAAATGTAACAAATGTAGAATACCGGTTTTTCTGCAGGTTAAAAAGTATGTAATTTTAGATTTAAGGAGATAAAATGGAATTATAAATTAAACCTCTGTCATCTTATAACTAGAATAGGGTGGATGTGGGATATCAAAACACTGGAAGTTCCTGAAAGAAAGGTCTCCCTCCTATTATTCTGGTTTCTCTTTAAACAGGAGATAGAAAACTACTCCAGGGTCACTTATACAAAAGATCTACACCCAATGGTAGCACTGCCTTCAACAGGCTGGATCGATTGTTCTTTGTTTTAACAATAGCTTTTCTAGAAAGAGTGGATAGTTGAGTATTTTCAACATCCCCCACATCTATTTTCTAAGTCCTGTTTGCTCCTGCCTCAAATATAAGTCTAAAGCAGTAAATGTAAAATCCATGTTACTAGTGCCTGAGATACCTACTCTTGATTGGATTGCTTCAGACCTGGTACAACCGCAACTACCTGGCACACTAGTCTCCATACAGCAATAAAAATGAAAATTTTGATCATGTAACTTCCCTGTTTTAAAACTTTACAGTGACTTGCTACTGCCAATATTATAAAATTTAAAGTCTTCATGTTCCCTACAAGGTTTTGTACAATCAGTACCCCACCAATCTCCAATTTCACATGCTAGCCCTCTCTACTCATTCCGTATATTCTCCAGTTTCTCAGTATGTACTTTATTCTCTCCTGCTGCAGGACCTGAATTGTTCCTCTTCTCCCTGCAATTACCCTTTCATTTAGCTTGAATATCACCCCTGATCATAGCGCTCTTCATTTTTCCATTCTATCACTGCTCTTTGGGCCTTGTTCACTAGCTCCATGAAGGCAGTGACCCTGTCTCTCCAGTTGACTGCTGTATCCTTAGTGCTTAGCACAATGCCTGTCACAAACGGTAGGTACACAAGCTTGAATGAATGAATGAACAATGAACCAGTTTCTATACCCTGTCTCCAGAAATTTGTATTAAACTGATAAGTATAAGTAGCTGTCTTCACTACCACCCTTTACATTAAATGTTTAAAATAATGAGTTTATATTTGCATTTATAAAATCAAGTATTTGTTTGAAACTAAAAGGCTCCATGTAAGGGTTTAATAATTTATTTTTAAGAAAATTTGAATTTCTGTTTTGCTAAATTTTTTTAAATTATTACTTATTAATAACTTCTTCTTTAAGTTTCTCTGCAAGCAATCTCCTCTTTAGTAATGTTTGCTTCTCCTCTGCTGTCATTTCTGGTTTCTCTGTCATTTCCTTTAAAAAGAAAAAAAAAAATTGGCTACAGCATAAAATGGGTTCATTTGTATAAAATTCCCACCATATTGCCTCAAATGAACAAAGATTAAGGGCATTAACAGGAAGCTAGACACAGACTAGGTTTCCTAAATCTCTTCTTTGTAAAATCAGACTTCTTGGGGAAGCCTCTTGGAGATGGTGCCTGGGGTACTGATGCTACTTTGATGAAACATTTTGAACATCTCAGAGGGCACATAAAAGACCACTGACCCTTATGCATTTGTAGCAGGGCAAGTGAAGAAACACCTTTAGAAAAAATGTATAATGAAACTGCTATTATTTCTACCTCACAAAATCCTCATCAAAACTATCTCACTTCCTAGAAAGCACTCAGCAGCTATGCACTAGCAGGGTGGTTACTATAAATGGAGCTACAAGCAAAATTCATCAGAAGCTTTCTTGCACATATTCTGATTTTGAGAATTCCACCTCTAGATTTGCAGATTTTGACATATTAAGGCTAGCCATACCTCTCCCTCCCCAGGTTTTCCTTTCTGCTCCATGTTTTGTTTCTGCTTAGTCCTCATATCCTTTCTCATGGACATCAACTTATCTCTCTTCTGCTTGAGATAGTGTTCTCGTTGCCGAAGCTCTTCTGTTCCAAGTGCTGATAAATTCTGGGTCAAATAAGAGAAGGAACTATTTAAATTCAAGTCCACATAGTAAGTAGCACAGATACCCACTGACTGATTCAATTAGAAATTTGAGTTCAAGATCATAACCAAAGCCAGGTATATGGCTGTTTACACTGTTTGTTCCTAGTACCTTGCCATTTTGCTCATAGTTCTTAAAAAGTGATGTCTTTTACTTACTGCTATTGGTCCTTCAATGCTTGAATGTTCTAAGCCAGGAATCTTCAGGCCTTTTTGTGAGAAGGAAGAAGTTTCAGGCAATAATTCCACCTTTCTTGCCAAGTCTTGCATTGACTGATTGGCAAAATGCACTTTAACTTCTGGCAGTAATTAGACAATAAGACTAATTAGAATATTATAAGAAATACTAAGTATCAGGCTAGGTTCACCAAAATGAGCTAATGTTAATAATATTTGTTTTTCCTCATATTCATTCAGTCAGCATATATTCAATGCCTACATTGTGCCAGGCAGTGGATAAGAATAATAAACATGGTCTCTGTCGTCAAGGACCTTGAACTACAGTTTCTCACCTTATGAGTAATGACATTTCAACAAGTATCAAGCTCCTGTTCATATAGTACTATCTATAGCTACAAAAAGACATAATCCTTGTCTAAAGATTAGAATTACACTATAATGTAATCAATGTTGCCACATAAGCCAACTAAACAGCACAGTAAACCTTTACTGATAATGTAACCAGTTTCCAGACTTTTGCTTGCAGGTAGAAACTGTAAATCACCATATACTTTCAGAACAATTAATGTAGTACTATTACAATTTTTTGTATTTCAAGTGCCAGTAATACCGATAATTTTTGTTTATACTTATGTGTCAAAGATAACTATAAACCCTCCAATGCATTAAAAAAAAATGTAAAGATTTCTAAAGCCTCCAAAGAATTTGGAGGCACGTATAAACATGAACACTCATTACTGTCCAATTATTCGGTGACTGTGCCAAGAGACAGAATTAACATTCTAATTGCTCCTCTGAGCCACTTTTTATTATAAAATTTTTTTTTAAATATAAAACATTTTCAGTGTAGGTACATGGGCTATGAAAGAAAGCACAGTGAGACAAGCAAAGACTTACATTAAAATGATGCTAAGAACTAAAAGCATGATGGGAGACTTCAGTACACGTCTCTAAATGATTAAAAATCGTGCTAGCATACATACTAAAACTGGAAACAGAATTTGCCTGTGCAAGAAACTTGACAACAGACCACTGCTCCAGCATGCAGTGAGTGGACTGACTGCTGTGCCGGGGAGGTTGGAGCAAGAAAAGCGCTACAGGCCCTTGGACAGTAAGGGAAATTTCCACAGAAGAGATGAGCTGGAGCCAACACTCCAAACTAACCTAGACAGGGAGCTAAAGCTCTAACTGAAACAGAAATAAAGATGGGCCTAAACAAATCGGTCATAATATGCACAGAGAGTTAAAACACTGCCATTCTTACTGATGGTGACTTTAGCAGAGGTAGGTTTAGTTCCCAAATATAAAACCACAGGGCCAGAGAAGGGACAGTTCAATTTATTCCCAAGAAGGAAGGGAACTATACATATAAGCACTTAAATTCAACTCTGCTACTTATTCTGGACAGTTCTTGTTTGAGTTGGTTAATTATGAACATACTGTGTACTCTCAGACCTAGAGAGGAAAGTACGTGAAACCAAAATACTTAGCTTCTCTGATTTCTAGGAAAAGAAGATCAGAAAGCCAGAAACCCTAAAGAAAGATCATCTCATCTCTGGCAACTCTTAGCATCAATCTGAGAACATATGCTATCCACTGCTAGCAGCAACCAGGGAAAGACATAAGCAAAGGGACAAGACAGGAGGTTTAACATCTTTATGATGCTTCCAAAATTAAGTCTTCATAATCAGTTTCCATCACTTTGTATGGAGTGATGGAAATATCAGATATGCCCATTATTTTGAAAAAAAGTTTTGAAAACTTAAATCATTACTTTTGAAATTATCTGCCATTAATGTGCATAATTATATGTGGTTGGAGATCAAGTTTTCACTTAATAGATAAGGAACTAGACAAAGTGCATTTATTAAAATTACATCAGACACAAGATTTAAACAGTATATATACTTAGGCCAGTATAAAACAGAAAGCTAAATTTGGGTCAGCAAGTTGAAACAGAGTACAGACATCTAAAGCATGAGCTTCACAGATATAATTCCAATGAGGTGATTTCTACTTACAATCTGCAGAACATGAAAAAGAAAAGAAAGAAATGGTTAGACTTCCTAGGAAGAAAGAAGCAAGGTGACTTCATAAACCTGCCTCTGGTTCCATATGCCCCCATTATTTTGTCAACTAAGAATATAGTTCCTTAAAATCAATGAGTACTCTCAGTAAACTAGGAATAGAGGGGAACTTCCTCAACTTGATAAAAAATATCTACAAAAAAACTACAACTAACACCATATTTAATGGTAATACGCTAGAAGCTTTCCCACTAAGATCAAGAACAAGGCAAGAATGTCCCCTCACCATTCTGATTCAAATCATACTAGAAGTCCTACATAATCCAGTAAGACAAGAAAAGGAAATAAAAGGTACACTGGGAAGAAATAAAACTGTCTTTATTTGTAGAAGACATGATTGTCTATGTAGAAAATCCAAAAGAATCAACAAAAAAGTGGAACTAATAAGTGATTATATAGCAAGGTAACAGGATATAAGGTTAATATACAAAAGTAAATCACTTTCTTTTATACCAGTAATGAACAAATGGAATTTGAAATTAAAAGCACAGTATCAGTAAAGCATCCCAAAAATGAAATAGATATAAAAGTCTAACAAAACATGCACAAGATTTATATGAGGAAAACTACAAAAGTCTAATGAAAGAATCAAAGAAGAACTAAATAATTGGAGAGATATTCCATGTTTATGGATAGGAAGATTCAATAGTGTCAACGTGTCAGCTTTTTTCCAACTTGAGCTAAAGATTCAATGCAATCCCAATCAAAATCCCAGCGAGTTATTTTGTGGATATTGTCAAACTGATTCTAACATTGATATGTAGAGGCAAATGACCCAGAATAGCCAACACAATAATGAAGGAGAACAAAGTTGGAAGACTGACACTACCCAACTTAACGACTTCAAGCTACAGTAATCAAGAGAATGTAGTATTGGCAAAAGAATGGACAAACAGATCAATGGAACAGAACAAAGAACCCAGAAATAAACCCATATAAAAACAGTCAATTGATCTTTGGCAAAGGAGCAAAGGCAATACAATGGGGAAAAGATAATCTTTTCAAGAAATGGTACTAGAAAAATCCAACTGGACATCCACATGTAAAAAAAAAAAAAAATGAATCTAGACACAGAATTTACATCCTTCACAAAAATTAATTCAAAATAGATCAAAGACCTAAATATAAAATACAAAACTATAAAAATCCTAGAACATAGGAGAAAACCTAGATGACCTTGAGTATGGTGAAGACTTATTAGATACAACACGAAAGTCACAACCTATGAAAGAAATAATAAGCTGAACTTCATTAAAACTTAAAACTTCTGCTCTTCCAAAGCAATACCTTACATAGACAATATCAAGAGAATGAAAAGACAAGCTACAGACTGGGAGAAAATATTTTCATAAGACAATCTGATAAAGGACTGTTACCTAAAATATACAAAATTCTTAAAACTCAACAATAAGAAACAACTCAATTAAAATAATGAGTCAAAGACTTTCACAGACACATCACCAATGAACAGATGACAAATAAGGATATGAAAAGATGCTCCACAGCATATGTCATCAGGAAAATGCAAATAAAACAACAACGAGATACCACTACACACCCATTAGAATGGCCAAAATCTGGAACACTGACACCACCAAATGCTGACAAGGATGTAGAGTAACAGAAATTCTCATTCATGGTTGGTGGGAATGTAAAATAGTTCAGCCACTTTGAAGACAGTTTGGCAGTTTCTTACAAAATCAGACATACTCATACCACATGATATAGCAATATCGTTATTTATCCAAAGGAGTTGAAAATTTATGTCCTTGGTATTTACCGAAAGGAATTGAAAACTTATATCCACACAAAACCTGCACAGGGATATTTATAGCACTTTATTATTATTGACAAAACTTGGAAGCAAACAAGATGTTCCTCAGCAAATGAATGAATAAACAAACTGTGGCACATCCAGACAATGGAATATTGTTCAGTGCTAAAAAGAAATGAGCTACCAAGCCATGACAAGACATGGAGAAACCTTAAATGCATATTACTAACTGAAAGAAGCCAATCTAAAAAGGCTACATACTGTATGATTCCAACTATATGACATTCTGGAAAAGGCAAAACTATGTGACAGTAAAAAGATGAGTGGTTGCCAGGAATTAGGAGGAGGGATGGGTAACAGGCAGAGCACAGAGGATTTTTAAGGCAGTGAAATTACTCTGTATGATACTATAATCATGAAGACATGTCATTATACATTTTCCAAACCCACAGAATGTACAACGCACCAAGAGTGAACCCTAATATAATCTTTGGGTGGTAATGTTGTGTCAATGTAGGCTCACCAATATAACAAATTTACCATGATAATGAGAGTGGCTATGCATGTGTGGAGGCTGAAACTATATGGGAAATCTCTGTATTTTCTGCTCTATTTTAGAGTGAACCTAAAATTGCTCTAAAAAAAATTAACTATTTAAAAAATAAAGTTGCTCCTCAACTTACATAAAAAATTAATAGGTAAACATCAAACTTCTCTCAATTATAGAAGTTCTTCTAAAGTGTAGAAGAACACAATATTTAGAGTCAGAAGACCAAGGTAAATCACAATTTCACCATTTAAGAGCTCAATGATCTTGGACAAATCACTCAGCTTTCTTGAATTTCTTTTTTCAAAAGGATAAAAAAAGTAAGGATTATATTTACCTCACAGATTTTTTTTTTAATTGAGAAAAGGATATTTATTCAAAACCACAGGAATCCATGATAAAATGAACTGAAATCATGACCATGATTCATTTCTGTTTCAGGAACACTTGTTTTCTTATACAGGAAATCAGAGCACATTGGGGGTGGATTTGCTCCATATTGAACGAGTTCATCCACTAACATTTCCTACAAAGATTCTCATCAATTGTGGTTTCAAAGATACAATTTCTGACTAAATATTTAGACAAACTGGCTATATCTTATTTTCTAGTTATGCTTTAATTCATTAGGAAAGGAATTTACTATTATCTTTCCAAGTCCAGCTTCTCATTCACAAATGACATATAACTGTGAGTAAGGAAAACAATATCAAATGTTACATGAACTTATCTGGTATGCTGTAGCAATGGCACAAAGGCTGGTGAATCTATCAGGGACTTTTGCTCACTGCTCTGGGTTCCAGCATTTACTTGGAAATTTGGGGACCGCACCCCATCTTTCAGCTGAATATCTCTTACCTGGAATTCTTTTAACTAAATTTACAAATTTTAAATACCAAAGCCATTCAATACTCCCTTCCAGGGTTTCTGAAGGTTAAATATGTGTGAGAAAGTAACACAGTCTATCCAATGTTTACAATTCATATTATTAGAGAAAGTTCAGCGCACCTCAACCTTACCTGAGGGTGGGTGTGCAAAATGTTCGCCACCTCCTTGGGAATTACTCAGTTTTGTAGCTTCACTATTATGCACTGTGGACTCTTCTGTTTTAGCCTCTGATAACTTCAGGATTCCATAATACAATTTTTAAAAAACACAATTTAGATTAATTTTGACTAATCTACCAACTTAAAAAATCCAAAGACACTTTTTAAAAAATTGTCTGACAAGATAATGAAGAAATTCTACTTCCAAAGTTTTTAAGACATTGCTACCATTTTACATCTCCTAGTTTGTGAGGTAAGTAAACATTTCATTTCAAACCATGCAGTGCTAAGGGTAACTAAGATGGTTAGGGCTTGGGATTTAGGAAGAACTGGGTTAAAACCCAGGCTCCACCCTTACTATTCATGTGACCTTGAGCAAGAAACTGATATACTCAAACAGAAATAAAACCACTGAATTATAAAGTGTTTTTCTACTTAAAATAATACATATACCACTACTACAAAATGCTTAGAAGAGTCACAAATTGCTTTATTTCCATTTTTAAAATGGAATAGTATAAAGCAAAGAAATCATTTAAATCCTGGAAATAAGTAAGCTGCTGTTAATTCATTTTTCCTTAGAAATAGAGGAAAATCCAATCACGCGTACTTATTAGGCAATTCGTGGATATCTAAACCATAAGCCCCTATATACTGCGTGACAGACACATGGGGATTCAGTATTATTACCATCTCTACTTCTGTATGTTTGAAATTTTTCATAACAATCTCAAAAAAAATAAACAATTGTATGCCCCTAAAACATATTATTCAAAAACCTCAGATAGTTTACATCTAAATCAGAGAGTTAATACTAATGTCTTCTGTAGTAGTTTTAAATTGGTTTTTGATCTATACCCTTATATTTAAAAATCCTTACTAATAGCTAAGAACTTCACCTCCATTTACTAAAAAATTACTTACTCAAAGATACTAAATCATCTCTTAATCTTAAAACATCTCTCCTCCTTCTGCTCTTCAGTGGGTACCTTGGAGTAAAATAGGTTTTTCAAAGATAGTGAAATGATACAAGCATGTATCATTGTAATTCAGTGTGGGGGAAAAGGGAAGATGACTCCCAAGTGATTGAGAGTTTATATTAGGTTTCTCTTTCCCTTCAGGGAGATTGGGAAAACATGGAGAGGCAGCTAGAAAAGGGGAGAGGAAGGAATAAATACTAATTTCCCTCATCTCAGCCAGATACATGTTTAATTTATCCCTAGGCAAGATGAAGCAGTTTATGGAAATGGCTGTTAATGGAAAAACAGTATGCCAGGGAATATGTTACTGATCATCCAGCTTTAAGCTGATAATATTAAAGCCTACAGGGCACCTCTGGTAGTTGTAGTTGCTGTTTCAACTAGTAAAGTAGTCAAGGAGAATGGGAAAGTAAAAGGTTTTTCTTAATCTCCTTTCATTCATAAAATTTAGGAGAGTTTTTATAAGGAAGCTCCCAAAATCAGAATGGTATTACAGTTTTTGAATTAATAATCTTGGCCTCTATCATGAAACTTAAAAGGTAGTTTGCTGGATGAATTATAAAGTGAATAAAGTTATGAAGAAAGTAATTTCTTTCAAACAAAGCATACATTCTTATAAGAAAGTATATACTTTCTATGTTAAAAATATAAAAAAGTTAAATATAAATGCCTAGAACTTGCCAGGAAAATATGAATACTCTCAGATATATTTCCACATAAGCTTAAACTTTAACAGAAGAAATTAGGTATAAACTTAATAAGAGATATAACAGCAATTCTGTTATATGTTCTGCAAGCACCTGTTTTTTTCTCTTTCTTTCTTCTTCCTGGTCATATTCCTCTTTCGATTTTCTGAAATATACAAAAATAAGGTAGAAAAGTAAATTTTCCTTTTTAGTTAACAATATTCAACATACTAACCTAAGCTTACAATATAAGCAAGGCATTCTGGACACAAGATGGAAAATAATCAGGCCTTGCTCTAAAGTAACTTAGTTACGGGAAGGACAGGAAGGAGGTATATAGGCATACACAGCATGATATAGTTAGCAACAGGAAATACAGGTCTACCCATTTCTTCTAGAAATTTGGATGCATCCCAGCTGATCAAAGCCCAACAGATTTGAAATCCCAAATTCAAATTTGAAAGGCAAATCCTATGAAGACTTTGATCTTCCTTTAGAGAGATCAGTTATATCCCTCCCTGATAAGCACCACTGCTCCCCTCATTCCAGTTTTTTTCAGTGGCATCTGAACTATCATAAAGCACTCCTGGTGCCACTGTGCCAAAGCCACTTTGGTGAACAGCTCACTGCGACAGTCTGATTTAGGAAAACAGCCAAGGTCAACTGTTGCACATGTTCATAACTAAGTTCTACTGCTTACACAGTAGTATACCCCCTCAAAAGCTCTTAAAAAATAAAACCTAAATGTACAGTGCTGACCAGCTTTCAGACCACCAATCAACCAATGCAACTAGTCCACGTCAAAACTTTGCCAGTCCTCTGAACCAAATACCCTTACCTCTTTTCAAACCTATAAACTCAAAGCATTCTGTGTTGTCTCATTTACCTCTGCCGCCCAAAGGAGGATCTCGCAGAAAAGGGCTCAGTTCACCCCGACATCTGCCTCCCTCCCATAAACACGCAATCCCCTGAAATTACCCACTAAGGTGCTGGAGCTCCTGCCATTGTTTCCCACTAGGCCCATCCTCCTAATCACCATCCTTCCTATCCTCTCTTCTGCTTTGGAGGTGGGACAAGATGGATAGGTAGAGGGACTACAGGATGCCAGAAGATGGTCATTTATGGTGGTACAGCTGGAGAGGTAAGCCCAAAAGCCCTGGACCTATTCTGCAGGTGACATAGTGACTGCAAGTATCTTTTTGCCCTAAACTAGTACATTCTCACTGGAGATTTAAAAATTAGGAGTTGCAATTGCCCCTTCCTTCTAAGATTCCCATAGTAGTCAGGGTACAACAGGCCCAAGGAAAAAAATTAATGTCCACTAACCTTTCCTAGTTCTGTGTGGCCCCCATTAGTGGTCTGCAAGCTCCATGCCAGGCATCTGACTGAGAATCATCTAACTGGGAAACCATCTAACCAGCAAAATACTCATCTGGAATAGATGCTTCTTGCTGTCCTCCCTCCCTTGCAGGTCACTGTCACCCAGTCAGCTACTCTATCTGTGGAGTCTGGATGCCTAGCCTCCTACTGTGAGAGACCTAGAATCAGCCTCTTCAATACTGAGACCCAGAAGCCATGGAGTATGCTGCTTAGCTCAAGTCACTCCAGCCTTCTCCAGGGATCAGGCCGGGTCTACTGCAACTTTTTCCCATTGGTGGCTACTTTCCTATTCCTATGATAGGGGTGGGAAAAGACCCTCTCATTTGAGATTATCTGGTATGAATCATCTGAAAATAATTTTTTCTACCCATTAAGAAATATATACATAGTTGTAAAATGATAACTTGCTTTACTAGCCTTAAAAAATAAAAGTTTTAAAAAATAAAATAAAATGACAAATCATTTTGATGGTTTTCAGTAGAGAATTTAGCTATTTTATTAGTTCATAATATTTTCTGGGTAAAAAACATAGGTACAGATATTATAATACTACTAATTATTCAATTAAAAAATAAGAAGGGTACCTAAGAACTTCCCTCAGGATTTTCATCTCTTCCTGTTCAAGGTCACTGACCACATCAGAACCATCTGTTAAGCAGTCAGGTAACACACCTGTTCAAAATCAAAGACCACATGAAAGAATATCAACTCAACCAAAAACAGTTATTTCTCACTGTTCATCAAGTACCAATTAGCTTAAGATCACTTTTAAAAACATTCCAAGCTATTATTTTTTGAACTATCATCTTTTTAACCTTTTCTCATTTTATAGAATTATCCCCACCAAAAATGCCATAACTTTACCTAGAAATATCTCTTAGTAATTATTTGTATTGGCTATTAAAAATTATAACAATGATATATGGCAGCACAAATTAATTGATATAAGCTATTCTCTTCCATAATCATACAGTGTCTGAGGATATACCATGGAAATCATTAAGCTAAGGTTAGTAATAAAACTATGCTCTCAAAGGTGTCCCTTAAATGGGAAGACTTTACAAAACAAAATATAATTTTGTTAACAGCATTTACTACTCTTCATTCTTACTACAACAAATGCTATTGAAAAGGGCCTGCTTACTATATATAATAAAAGCACGGTACTAAGCACCTTGGAGGGATATAAAGATGAATAAAACGATCTTTGCTCTTGCAGTTTCTGTTCCGGTATTGGTCTCATAACTATAAACTAGGCCAGTACCAACTTCAGCCCAAGAAAATAAAAATTCATGGCAAGTAATTTAAAACGTTAGCTTAATTTACTTTATTACTTATATCTTCCTGAGAAGTAGGTAGAGTGGCAATAAGTGTTCTGTTCATATCTATATTATTACATTCTACAACATTAGCAAAATGTCTCTTAATTTTTATCTTCCATTTCTTTATCCATATATGACTATAGGATTTTGGATCTGCTCTAAAGTAGCTGTATTATTCTAATCCCCTTGATGTTTAAATGTGCTTTTAAAAATTAAACATTTGAGATAACTGTAGATTCACATGCAGCTGTAAGAAACGATACAATAAGATGCCACAAACCTTTTACCCAGTTACCTCAGTGGTAACATCTTGCAAGTACATATAGCAGTACAATATCACCAGCAGAAAACTGGCATCTATATGTCCAATTAATCTTAAGTGCCTTTTTGCTCAATCAAAATATACAAAATTATTATTCCCCTAATAATCTTTCTAAGGAAAATTAAAACTATTACAGGAAGAATAATTACAGTAGGAAGTACTTTAAAACCATCAAAATAATGCCCTGATTTGCATTTTCCTGAAATTCTTTGATAAGATACAACCGACAATCCAGACAGCCTTCGAATTTTCCTCACTACAAAGACAATTTTCAAACAATCTGTAGTTATCAGTACAATCTACATTGATCTAAGGTACTCATCCTGGATCTAAGTTAAGCAACATTCTTAAATACATGTATTAAAAATTCTATAGCAAACATTAAGTATTAGTTTATGCTTAAATGTAAGCAAACTGTCCCACACTGTGGTATGACAATAGCCATTATTCCACATCATTCCCCTCCTCCTCCCCTGCTAACATAAGCCGGGTTTTGTGCAGTTATCAGGCAGCTAACTACTTAGAGGCAGGGTGCTCCCCAACCCCAGGAGAATGACTCATGGTTGGTTTAATCCAATCATAATGATCTCATTTCCAGATGAGGTCTCATTGCCAGATGGTTTTAGAAAGGCAAATAACCCCAATCCTGATCAATAGGATCTGAGGAGAAAACTCCTAGAGGGCTTCCATGAAATTGCTGTCTTGCTAACAAAAAGAGATGTAGAGGAGGAAACATCCCTTTGCTTCATGAGACATTGTTACGTCTGCTTTCAATGCAGCCAGAGTACAATCATAAAAGAAGATCCTGAGAATGGAAGAGTATATAGAGGAAAAGTGCCAGGGTCTTTGATATCACTGAGCCACTAAGTTAACCGCAAACCTATCTTCTTTCCCTCCCTTACCCTGGACTTCTTGTTCTGTGAGATGATAATTTCAAATTGCTTAGGCCATTTTCATTGGGGTATTCTGTTACTGGCAGCCTGAAGTATCCAGATAATACAAGCTATATGTATTTATTCCCTTTTTATTAAAATCTCAATAAGTTTCCAGTGAAATTCCAAATTGGAAACTAGAATGCCAATGTCAAGTTCACTGTTTCTTTTTTTTATCAAAACTGATCCCCTCGAAAATATTTACTAAAATAATTAAAATTCTCTATCACACAGGTCAGAAAAAAGCATAGTTTCTGGAAAATTCAGAGGAAAGAATTTTATAGAGCAAACCATAGTAAAAAGACAAAGAAACTATTTTCCAAACTTATTTACACCAACATAACAGCACTGTGTCATGTACTCTTCAGGTTAAGAATGGTGTCATCTCCTACCCAAAAACAACAGCTCTATTACCTGCTGGAGAAAGTGTACTAGGATTTGGGTGGATGGTTATGATGGTGGCTGGCTCTAAGGGATAGAGTCTCTACTCACATTAGACAAATGAGAAGGAAACTCCCCAGCTGGGTACTACAACATTCTCTTGTTTGCCCTATAACAACAGAAGCTCTATTGTTTTGTGCTCCAGACCCTTAAGAGCAAACAATACAATTGAACTATAGCTCTTATAACTTCAAGAAATAATTAAAGGAAAGGTCCTGACGCCAAACCATTAAAGAGGTTACAGACCATGGTAAAGAATGTCAGTGGTAATCCACTGAGCAAAGGAACACATAGGAATTAAGGTAAGATTACCAGAGCCAGAAATCCGAAATAGAGATGATAATCTGGGTTGAAAAGGAGATGGTACAAGTACGGTTAACTCAGCTGCTTTGAGTTAGGATGTCAAATGTAGTTCAGTTACACAAGAATGGAACAAAAGCAGGAAGAGCTAGAGAAAGTAAGTTTGGGCACAGTCAGGGAAAAGCCAAGAAGAGTTACTAGGACTTTGAGTTCTGTTTCCTCTTCCACCTGACACTGGTGCGATGTTATCTGCCACTGCCCTAGAACAGTGGGTCTCAGTGTGGTCCCAGGACCAGTAGCTTCAGCATCACCTGGAAACTTATTAAAAATGCAAATTATCAAGTCCTACCCCAGACCTACTAAATCAGAAACTGGGAGGCAGCCATATGCGTTTCAACAAGCCCTCCAACTGTTTCCAATGCTTGCTAAGGCTTAAGAACCACTGTCTCCTATAAATGTCTTAATGGTAAGCCAGGAGAAGGGTACTCACCTTCTCTCAACAGTAACTAAAACTCTGACCACTAGAAAATACTGAATTTATAATCATGATGGCTGGGCCGAAAATCGAGCTCTCTGAAATCTGAAACATCATTAAATCAAATTCTGATCTGCTTTCTTTAGATGTCAAATACAGATCAGGTTTACATTCTTAAATCTCTTAAGTCACCCAAAGACTTTTGAACTTGAAATAAAGGTATACAAGGCAGCTACATTTAAGACTATATTATAATCAGAATAGTCAAAACTGTATAAAAAATGCATTTAGCACTTAAGATTTCCAACTTCAACATTTTACCATTTCTCTCTTGAATTATTCGAATGGCTTGCAGCTGCATTTCAATGTTTTTCTGGACCATCATTGCTTTAAAGATAGTAAAATCTTCTGCTGCCAACACAGGTTGCAGGATGGCCTGTGGAAAGAAGTCTGGAGGTTAAATGAAGATTCAACTTTTAAAGCTATTTCCCACACATTCAAATCATTTCCACTGCAAGACAGTGCATTAATTCAAGAATGTTGCATTATTATTTATAATTAGGTGACTCAAAGGGACACTTTTAAAATTTTATTTTGGAAGCCTTTAAAATAGAGTTCTCAGGAGGTTGACTCTCCAAAACCCCACGCCTGCAGAAGCTAAGGTTGTCAGTGATGCATCTTTCAAATAGACCAGTGCTGAGTGACTCTAAAAAATAACACAGGAATCTGGCATACTTTTTTAAAGTTATCACTTCACTATATGGATCTTTTTTTATCCAAAATAATACTATCTATTTGGTTTACATTCTGTCACTTGAAATGTACTGTTTAACACATTGACTGCCACACTAGAAAAAAAAATATTTTTCCCTTGGGGCCACAATGTTAATAGTGAAAATAGAATTAAAAAAAAAAAAAGTATGGTCCTTGACCCCTCTTAATAAATGCAGAAAGGAGGGATTGTTAAAATGCCTATTCCTGAGCCCTGCCTCAAACATAATGAATCTAAATCTCTGGATGGGTGCCCATGCATCTCCCCAGGTAATTCTTATAACATTAAAGGTTGAGAACCATTGGTATATTAGGGGAGAAAATAAGTCCTTGATATCAAAAGCCAACTTCCAGTTTGACCATGCACCAGTTCTGTGACTCTGGATATATCATTTGGTGCTCAGACTTCAGTTTCTTCATTTGTAAAATCAGTATAATAATAATATTTATACAATATTTCATTGAATCTAAGACTCCATAGATTAGTAAATAAACCATTATTTTATGTGCCACTAAGAAAAAATCTCTACCAAATTAAACTATAACACCATCAATTATAAATTACATTATTTCAGGTACATTATGTTATGCAAAATTTGCATCTCAGAATGAAAGAAATACAGTAACAACTTTTTATCTCAGTGCTGAGATTAAATAAAATGGAAAAACACTTTGTAAACAGAAACAGACCTACAAAAGAAATTCTTCTGCTCCTTTTGATCACATTAAATATCAAAATGTTGCACTGAACCTACCAACCTTATAGCAATTGAGCTCTTTTGGTCCAAGGAAATAAACTACCCCTCTCCTAAGAGCTTCCAATAAGGGCAGTTAGAGGAACTAAATACAAGAGTTAGTGAAAAAAAAAAAAAAAACTATTGATAAAAAACAACAACGATCTTATTTAGCCTGCAAATTAACTGAAAAGTCAAACTACTCTGAAAGAAGACAATGAGGTAAAGCAAAGGTGATATTATATACATCTGAGAAAAGCACATTTTAAAAATATGAACATTCAGGCTTTGAGAATATGACTTTGATGGCATTAAAAAGATACTCAAATAGGTTTATATTTAGCCTAAGTTTCCTATATAATCATCTTTGCTTAGAGTTAATAATGTCATAATTTTGAAAGATAAGGTGATTCCATGCATTTGTGCTGCTCTCCTGAGAAAATCTGCACATTGGCTATTTCTGAGGACCCAGGTCTTAGCAAGTACATTTGCTAGACAATAGTCTTCAACAGTGTACTGTATCCAGTAGATAGTAAATATTAGTGTCTATTATAAAAGGACCATACATTGGTTGACTTCCTGTTACTCAGACTAATTAACATCATTCTTCAGTGTCCTTTAAGATCATAGATGACAGTAGATTAAGGATTCTCTTAGTGACACACTATTTAATCAAGTAGCATAGATGGACATTTAAATGGAATCTGACTCCCTTTTTCACAGTCTTCTCAGAATAGTAATAATCAAAAATCCTGGCCGGGCGCGGTGGCTCACGCCTGTAATCCTAGCTCTCTGGGAGGCCGAGGTGGGCGGATCGTTTGAGCTCAGGAGTTCGAGACTAGCCTGAGCAAGAGCGAGACCCCATCTCTACTATAAATAGAAAGAAATTAATTGGCCAACTAATATATATAGAAAAAATTAGCCGGGCATGGTGGCACATGCCTGTAGTCCCAGCTACTTGGGAGGCTGAGGCAGCAGGATTGCTTGAGCCCAGGAGTTTGAGGCTGCTGTGAGCTAGGCTGACGCCATGGCACTCACTCTAGCCTGGGCAATAAAGTGAGACTCTGTCTCAAAAAAAAAAAAAAAAAAAAAAAAAATCCTGAGGGGGAAAAAAATCCTGAGAAAAATAGATAACTTAGACTTCACTAAAATTAAAAACTTTTTTGTGTCTCTAGGATCTCTAGACACTTTTTGTGTCTCTGGGGTAAAAAACAAATGAACAAAAAAAAAACCCTAAAAATTTTTATGCATCAATAGACTATCAGCACAATGAAAAGGCGGCCCACAAAATGGAAGAAAATATTTTCAAATCATATATCTGATAAGGGACAGATATCCGGAAAAGACAAAGAATTCTTACAACTCAAGAAAAAAGGAAACAATCCAATTTACAAAAGGGTAAAGGACTTATATAGATCTTTCTGTGAAGAAAATATACAAAATGGACAATGAGCACATGAAAAGATGCTCTAACCATTAGGGAAATGCAAATCAAAACCCACAATGAGACACCACCTCACACCTCCACCATTGCTCAAAGAACAGAAAATAACAAGCGTTGGCAAGGATGTGGAGAAAATGGAACCCTTGTACACTGCTGGTGGGAATGTAAAGCGGTCCAGATGCCAAAGAGAACAGTTTGGCAGTTCATCAGAAAATTTAAAATAAAATTACCATATGATCCAGCAATTCCACTTCTGGGTACATACTCAAAAGGACTGAAAGCAGGGTCTCAAAGTGGTATGTATACAACCATGTTCATAGTAGCATTATTCGCAATAGCCAAAAACTGGAAGCAACCAAGTGTTCACCAGCAGATGAATGGGTAAACAAAATATGGTATACACATACAATGGAATACTATTCAACCTTTAAAAAAAAAGAAATTCTGACACATGATACAACACAGATGAACCTTGGGGACATTATGCTAAATAAAAAATTCCAGTCACAAGAAGACAAATGCTGTATGCTTCCATTTATATGCAGTACTTAGAGTAGTTCAAATTCATAGAGGTAGCCAGGAATTGTGGGGAGGGGAGAGAGATGGTGCTTAATGGGTATAGAGTACCAGTTTTGCAGGACAGTTCTCTAAGTGGCTTGGACTGACCCAGTTCTCTGCTCTTTCTTGCTTGCAGTTCTGCAGAATAACTGTAGAATGTGCTGGGAATGCAACATCCTGAGATAAGTGGGGAGATGGATGGAACAGCTTGGGCTTTGTTCCAGTGCCCCGCCCCATAACAGGATGTCCTTCAACACATCAGCTCAGTGAGTCCTGATACCCCAAGGTATATAACCCAGGACAGCTGTCTGTCATGGTCCCTCATCTACTATGCAAGTGGGGGATATGTAGATGAGACTCCATCCGCCCCAGGTGTCTTCCACCTCTACATCTTGTATATTTTAGAGTGTACTCCTACCTATTAAAAAATAAGTTAACTGTGAAACAGTCTCAAGCAGGTCCTTCAGGAGGTATTCTATAAGAAAACACTGTTATCATAGACTTAGCTTACTGTAACTTTTATACTTTACGAACTTTTAAACTTTTTAAAAACTTTTTGATTTTTTTGTAATAACATGGCTTAAAACACAAACGATTGTACAGATATACAAAATATTCTTTATATCTTTATTTTGTAAGCTTCTATTTTTAAAATTTTTAATTTTAATTTTTTTTTTTTTTGAGACAGAGTCTCACTTTGTTGCCCAGGCTAGAGTGAGTGCCATGGCGTCAGCCTAGCTCACAGCAACCTCAATCTCCTCGGCTCAAATGATCCTACTGCCTCAGCCTCCCAAATAGCTGGGACTACAGGCATGCGCCACCATGCCCAGCAAATTTTTTGTATATATATTTTTAGTTGGCCAATTAATTTCTTTCTATTTATAGTAGAGACGGGGCCTCGTTCTTGCTCAGGCTGGTTTCGAACTCCTGACCTTGAGCAATCCGCCCGCCTCGGCCTCCCAGAGTGCTAGGATTACAGGCGTGAGCCACCACGCCTGGCCTAATTTTAATTTTTTTACTTTTTGAAGTTTTTGTTAAAAACTAAGACACAAACACACAAATCAGCCTACATAGGGTCAGGATCATCAATATCACTGTCTTCCACCTCTACATCTTGTCCCACTGGACCAATTCCTTGAAAGACACAACCTGCCAAAACTCATACAAGGAGAAACAGATAATCTGAATAGGACTATACCTATTAAAGAAATAGAATCAATAATTAATAACTTTCTAAAACAGAAAGCATCAGACCTAGATGGGTTCAATGGTAAACTCAACCAAAAATTTAAGGGAAAAATTATACCAATTCTCTACCCATCTCTTCCAGAAAATAGATGCAGAGGGAATACTCTGTAACTGATTCTATGAGGCCATCATTACCCTAATACAAAAACCAGACAAAGACATTACAAGAAAGGAAAACTATAAATCAACATCTCTCATGAACAGAGATGCAAAAATCCTAAACAAAATATTAGCAAACTAAATTCAATATTGTACAAAAAAAAATTACAAACCATAACCAAGTGGGATTTATTCCAGGTACATAAGCTGGTTCTACATTTGAAAATCAATCAATATAACAGACATCAACAGACTAGATGAGTATCTCATGGTCATATCAATAAATGCAGAAAATTCATTTGACAAAAATCCAACACCAATTCATGATAAAAAAAAAAAAAAACAACAACAACAACACAAAACTCTCAGCAAAGTAGGAATAGAGAGGAATTTCCTCAACCTGATAAAGAACATCTATTTTAAAAAAATCCCTACAGCTAACATCATACTTAATGGTAAGAATCTAGCTGCTTTTCCAGTAAGATCAGGAATAAGGCAAGGATGTCCACTCTCACCATTCTTATTCAACTTCATACTGAAAGTCCTAGCTAATACAGTGAGACAGGAGGAGGAAATAAAAGGCATACACATTGAAAAGGAAGAAATAAAACTGTTTTTGTTCACAGATGACATGACTATCTATAGACAAAAAATTTTTAAATCAATTTTTAAAAAACTTCTGGGCAGAGCATGGCTCACACCTATAATCCCAGCACTTTGAGAGGCCAAGGTGGGAGAGTCCCTTGAGGCCGAGAGTTCAAGACCAGTCTTGACAACACAGCAAGACTCTGTCTCTACAAAAAATTTTAAAATGTGATAGGTATGGTGGTACATGCCTATAGTCCCAGCTACTCAGGTGATAAGGCGGGAGGAAAGCTTATGCCCAGGAGTTTGACCTACAGTAAGCTATGATCATGCCACTGCACTCCAGCCTGGGGGACAGAACAAGACCCTGTATCAATGACAAAAAAAAAAAAAAAAAGAAACTTCTAGAACTAATAAGCAGTTATAGCAAAGATGTAGGATACAAAGTTACTACATAAAATTCAATTGCTTTCCTATATACCAGCAATAAACAATTAGAATTTAAAATTAAAAACAATACCATTCATATTAATACTACAAAAAAAAGGACTTAGAAATAAATCTAGGCCAGTCTTCATGGCTTAAAGCTATAATCCTAGCACTTTGCTCCCACACACACCCCACACCTCCTACCGCCTCTACAAAAAAATATTAATACAAAAATTAGCTAGGCGTGGTGGTAGGCACCTGTAGTCCCAGCTACTTGAGAGGCTGAAGGGAGGAGGCTAGCTTAAGCCCAGGAGTTTGGGGTTGTAGTGAGCTATGATATCATCATTGCACTCTATCCCTGGCACAGAGCAAGACACCTATCTCAAAAAAAAAAAAAAAAATCTAACAAAATATGCAAAAGAGTTATATGAAAAAAACTAAGGTGCTAATGAAAATAACCAAAGGTGATCTAAATAAATGGAAAGTTATTCTCTGTTCATAAATAGGAAGACTCAATATTGTTAACATGTCAGTTCTTCCCAACTTGATCTACAGATAAATATAAACCCAGTCAAAACCCCAGCAAGTTATTTTGTGGATACTGATTAAATGATTCTATGATTTACATGGAAAGGCAAAAGACTCAGAGTAGTCACACAATATTGAAGAAGAACAAAGTTAGGGGACTGACACTACCTGACTTCAAAACTTACCTTAAAGTTACTAATACAATAATCAAGACAGTGTGGTATTGGTTACATAGTAGACAAATAGATCAATGGAACAGAACAGAACCCAAAAATAGACCCATACAAACATAGTCAATGGATCTTTGATAAAGGAACAAAGGCAATTCAATGGAGAAATAATAGTCTTTTCAGCAAATGGTACTGGAACAACCGGACATCCACATGCTAAAAAATAAATAATGACTTCATACCTCTCTCAAAAATTATCTCAAAATAGAGCATAGACTTAAATGTAAAAAATAAAACCATAAAACTTCTAGAAGGTAACATAGGAGAAAAACTAGATAACCTTGAATTTGGCAATGACTTCTTAGAGACAACACCAAAAGCATAATTCATAAAAGAAAAAAATTGATAAATCAGACTTCATTAAAATTAAAAACTTCTGCTCTGTGAAAGACACCACTGTTAAGAGAATGAAAAGACAAGCCATAGAAGAAAAATTTTGCAATCTGCAAAACACTTATCTGATAAAGGACTTGTCTTCAAATATGCAAAGAATTCTTAAAGCAACAATTAGAAAACAATTTAAAAATGGGCAAAAGAAAACAACAAGGTACCACTACACTCCTATTAGAATGGCTAAAATCCAAAAAAAACAACATTACCAAGTGTTTGGTAGGATATGGAGAAACAGGAACTCCCAATCATTGCTGGTGGAATGCAAAATGGTACAGACACTTTAGAAGACAGTTTGGCAATTTCTTACAAAGCTACACTGTCTTACTATGTGATCTAGCAAATCCACTCCTAGGTGTTTTCCCCGCCAGGTCTGTTGCCTCTAAATCCTTGGTGTTTACCAAAATAAGTCGAAAACTTTATGTCCACACAATAGCGTGCATTTTATAGCCGCTTTATCATAATTGCTAAAGATTAAAAAGAACAAGAAGTCCTTCAAAAGGTAAATGGATAAACTATGCTACATCCATAAAACGGAATACTGTGTTTCCCCGAAAATAAGGCAGGGTCTTATATTTATTTTCCCACAAGAAGATACCCTAGGGCTTATTTTCAGGGGATGTGTTATTTTTTTTAAGTATGGTATAACAATCTACATTTATTCAAACATAGTTAAGTTGTCTTCTTCCGGAACATCATCATAACTCTCCAAACCCCAAATTCCATCCTGAATTTCTTACAACTCTATATGCTTTAGAACCATTGGCCCCAATCTCTCATGTTGAGCAATAGAGCTCTCATGGGGCAGATAAAAAGGGCTGCTTGTCTTCTTTACCGCTCCACGACAAAATGCATGGGTTATGCAGATACGCTTTGTAGCCACGCCCATCACTAGGTCTTATTTTCGGGGTAGGGCTTATAGTGCACAAATGCTTAGAAATCCTGCTAGGGCTTATTTTATGGGTAGGTCTTATTTTCGGGGAAACACGGTATTACTCAGTAATAAAAAGAAATGAGCTATCAAGGCACAAAAAAATAGAACCATCTTAATGCATATGTATTAGTGAAAGAAGCCAGTGTGAAAAGGTTATATACTATATATATTTCCAATTTTATGACATTCTGGAGAAGGCAAAATCATAGAGACAGTAATAAGACCTGTCGTTGCCAGGGGTCTGAGGCAAGGACAGAAGAGATGAATATGTAAAGCACAAGAAATTTTTAGGACAATGAAACTATTTTGTATGGTATCATAAGGGTGGATACATGACATGTACTTGGCAAAACCCATAGAATTGTATGAGGCAAAGAGAGAACCCTAAGGTAAACTATGGACTTTAGTTAGTAATAATGTATCAATATTGGTTTATGAATTATAACAAATGTACCAACTGATGCAACATGTTAATAATAAGGGAAACTGTACTATATATGCTCAATTTCCTATAAATCTAAAATTGGCCTAAAAAATAAAGTCTATTAATTTTTTTAAATCTTACTAGCACTCACACAAAATATTGTTAATTATCCTGTGCATATTTTTAGAAATTGAATGGTAACATCATATATGAAATCTTGTAACAATGCAAATTACTGGGAAAAAAGAACAATTTTCCCAAATTATTATTATTATAAAACAAGTGTTTCTGAAAGTGTTATTTCCATCTTATAAAGGTCAAAGCAAATCAAGCAAAAAACAAAAAGAAAAATACCTTTATTTCTTACCATTAGAAGTCTCTGGCTTTGGTCATACATTGAAATTAATGATAAACTTTATCCTCACTAAAAAATCACAAGCAACAAAGGAAGTCACTTTTGTCTATTTTAATTGGAAAATACCACAGCTTTTCACACTGACTTCTTTCATTAATCAAAATTCCAAAGTTCAACTGAAGACAACTGAAATAATAAATATTTCAATACTTATTACATTATCATATTTTTATGAACTGTTTAGAAGAATATCCTAATTCATGGAAATTTTTTTAGAAACCATACATATATAACAAAAAAACACAGTTAAAAAGTTGTGTTTTGTTGTTTTTTGGTTTTTGGTTTTTTTTTACTAGAGCTCTTCATCTGATGCATTCCTTGTCTCTCTTACTAGCTTTAATACACAAAGAGTATGCCAGGATCAGTGGTCTAAGTCTAATGATGAGCAAACAGGTGAAAAAATTTTGCAAGTCTGCTCTAGCGATACTCAATGGGAGGTGGCAGTTGGTTTAGAAAACCAAAAACAAACCAAGCAAACCAAAACAAGACAAAAATTACCTAGAGCACACAATTGGTTTCTTGAGTTCTTAGGCACCTCATATTGGCATAATCTAATCTTCATGTATAAAGATTTGATTGCTGCAAAGCAGTAAAGAACATGCTTCAAGCTGTTTTTCCAGTAATGATGACAGCCTTGTGCTGATTCAGTGTTGCTTTTTGGTATCTAAAAGTTTGCTCCAGTAAAGAATAATGCTAACTAGTCCACAGAGGGATTGAATACATGATCCTGGCCTAATTAGCACACTGCTAATCAACCACCAAAATAGCTACCATTAATCAAGAGGTGCTTCCATTTATTTATAGACCACCTGGTATACACCAGGCATTATGCTAAATGCTTTATGTACATTATGTCTTAAATTTCATATAAACCTTTCAAAGTAGATACTATCGCTATTTTATGGATGTGGAAACTGAGAATCAGAATGGTTAAGAAAGTAAAACTGTAAAACAGCTTTTGTCTGAGGTCTTACAGCTAGTAAATGAAAGCTCTATAAGACTTAAATGAAGGTCTGTTTCAAAAGGCTTTCTAATTTGTATATAATAAAATTATACCACCAATCAACTCCAAATCAATCAAAAGGTGTATAGGAGAATAAAAGAGAAAGATGTGCTAATCTTGATCTGAAAACAGTATTTTAAAACTCTGAATTAAATTATTTGTAAAGTTATTCTGATAATGCAAACAAAAGACAATTGTGTCTACAATTATTACATCTTCATTCACAATTGCAGACTCATTCACAATAGCGTGAGAGGTTAACAAATTTTAATAAAAGCAGAAAATGTTCCTGAAAAAGGAAAATAAAAACAAATATCAATGTTTTAAAAGAAATTTAAATGCCAGTTAATAATTTTCAATCAGATTCTTCCTATTGAACTAAAAAGAAAATAATGCCTGTTATTTCTTAGGCTAAAACTATGGTACATACAGAACAAAAACTACTGGTGAACGGTAAAACAACTTTTGCTTCATAGAATCATAAACTAATAAAAGCTGATTTTTTTACATTAATTGGGCACACCAATAACATTTAAGTATTATTTTTTTAAATGTCATGTTATATTAAGATTTTCTATCTCTAGAATTAGAGGTCATAAAATGAGAAGTTGTGTGAAAGTGAACTGTACCAGGAAGTGCTAGATTAAACAGTAATCAAAGCAATCTCTTCTAGGCCATAATAATAAGATAATTTAATAAGCATTTATTGAGAACTACCTGCTAGGAACCAAGTTTTCACCTCTGTGCAAGTAGCTGGGAATACAAAGTTACTAAAAATAGCTCAAAGGACTTACAATATAGTAGGGCAAACAGACTTGTAGGAAACTGTAATTCAAGGTGGAATACCAAAAATATCAATGTAAAACTACCTAGCAGTGAGGTAGAATGGGTTCTGGTCCAACTAGAAGAAATGGCAAAGCTGCCATAACAAGCAGCATTTCAGCCAGGCCCTGATGATAAGAAAGATTTCTCTGAGTTAGGGAAGGGATGGGGAAGTGGGTTGGGGAGGGGGCTGTACATTTCAGGTTAAGGGACAATATGAGCAAAGCCAAGTGCCTAGATGCTTATAAGAGTGAGTGGCTTGTTATAATGGTATTACAAAATGTATTGGAGAATTACAGCATGAGATCAAGGCTGAAAATACAACTTGGGATCACATTATATTATAGATAATCTTCACTGTATCTTGTCAAGGAATTATAGTTTATTTGGTAGATCATGGGAAGCCAAAGCCAGTTTTTGAGAAGAAGACTACTTGGGTAGTAGCAACATAACCCTATCCTCAACTTTGGAGCAAGGGCTCTCAGTTGGATTGCTTGGGCTCGTTTAATGGCTCTACAATTAATACTTATTTAGCTCTGGACTTCAGGCTAATTGCTTAGTATCTCTGTGCTTTAGTTTCCTCCTTTCCATACGGAAGTTAAATAGTATCAATATCTTAAGAGGTGTTAGTAAGATTAAATGAGCTAATACATGTCAAGTTCCTAAAACATCAACTACCACAAGTTCTCAATAAACATTAAGTTATAAATATACATATCTACTTTATCCCAGCTCTGTACAACTGAGACGAAAAAAGTACAAGAGAAGGAAGCCCAGCAACTAATAAACTCTGAATCTGCTAAGATTAAAAAAGAAATGACTAAAAAAAAAAATGACTGCAGAATTATCAGAGATCTATATAAATAAAACAGTACTTTGGATAAACCCTGTGATCTTACTATAGTTCTGAGTTCAGAAAGGTCCTTTTTAATTATATCAGTTCATTAATACCTCAAATTATCACTGGTCAAGGTTGCTCTAAAAAAGAATCCACATATGATGAATTATCTTTTCACCTCTCACAATGTCTAAAATATTATACTTTGATAATCAAATATTCAAATTTAAATGAAACTCTGGGCATTTTTGTTGAAACTATACGTTAGCAGAATAACAAAAAGAAAAACCTGTGATGTATGGGTCTTTGCAAGAGGAGAAGTGCATGCTTCTTGAAATTGATCTTCATTAATTCCAATTTCTTTTAGGTAATTTTCTAGCAGCTTTTCAACCTAAAAAAAGAAAGTTTAACTTTTATTATTACATAGAAAAATTCTAGATGATAGTCTGCATATTAAGTATTGAGTTCAAAAAAGTATAATCAAATACTCTTTTGTAAATATGAATCTACATAGTATTATATTACATGGCAGTGGCATTGTCTTTCACCAAAAAACAAAAAGTTAATGCTTTTGCTGAAAATCACATGAAATTTCCTTTACTAGAAATAATTGAAGTCAGGATTATGAAGTTCAGCATGACACAATTCTTCTGCTACCTTGAGGCATTTTTAAAAATCACAAGACAACCAAGACTAAATGAATAACACGTCCCTGAATGCATTAGCAGAATAAGAATAAAATTGAAAGATTAGATGCAAGAACCTGTAAATAGTTCTTGTAAAACCATTTCTTAGATTCTTGAGTAGAAGAGATAAGAAGTCATAAGAATAAGATGTTCAGAGAACCCAGGAGGCTGATATAACTAGCAGTATTGTTAGTATATACTGGATTTTTATAAAATTAAAGAATTTTAATGAAAAAAATCCATTTTTTAAATTTAGAAAAGCTACAAGTAATATTCTAATTACCTTTAAAAATCAATGAAAAAAATACTCACTAGTTCTTTGTATTCCTGATGAATCTCTGTATAGGTCAATTTGCTTTCTTCTTCATCATCAAAAACTACATTTAAAAGACAATATTGCACAGTATAAAAAACAAATCCTTTTATTAATAAAATATAAAAATCTACTCCTTACAAATAGAACTATCATTTTTATAACCTAGCTCTTCAACTTCAAACTCCTTAAGTTTTTCTTTAAAAAATACATAAACGAATATATATATAAATATACACTGACTGTAAACAAATCTTTTTCTCCTACTTGAGAAAAAACACTACCTTGTATCTAAGACAAACACTAATTTTCCACTTTTCAATCAGTAATATAAGGCAACAATTTCTTCATAAACTTTTAATGGAATATTAAATCAGGGTCCAGATTACTTTACTGTACTGGAACTTTGCTGATACAAATTTTGCTGAAAGTGATTAGGCCATTTATGCTATGGTAGATCAATAATGAAGTTAAAATAAGTAAAACCAAAGCAAATGTTTATTGTATGATCTTATGTGTCAAACAATGTAGATTAGAAAGATACATATTCCCTCAAGAAGCTACAATCTAATTAGGGAAACAGGACAAACCCAGGAATTTTAAACAATAAACATTTTTTTTCATTCCCCCCAGAATGACCTTTCTAAAATGCAAAACTAACTTCTGAAATTTTTGGGTTAAACCTCTTCAACAATTCATTGCCTAGAGAATAAGCACAAAAGCCTTCGGTCAGACAAGGCTCTCCATGATTAGATTCCATGTCTAATCTCCCACCACTCTTAAAACCAAAACCTGCACTGCTAACAATACAAAACTGCTTGAAACATCTCCAAACATAACACACACCACTTCAAACCTCCATGCCTCTGCTTTACTCCAGTCTCTTCCCCCTTTCTCTCCCAACCATTCTTCAAAATATTGCCAAATGGCACATTCTCCATGACTTGCTGTTACCCACTCCCAACTCCAAGGCTGGTTAGATCCCTTCCTCTGAACTCTTATAATATACAGCACCATGTGCCTACCATTATTATAGCACCTGCCACTCTGTATTCTATTGTTTACCTGCCTGTCCTCCCCACTAGACTATAAACTTCTCAAGCACTGGATTTTGTTTTATTCAACTTTCTATCCCCAGCTTCTGACCCAACGACACAATAAATGTTTGTAGAAATAAAGGCCGATGTCACAAAGTTGTACAAAACTAGTCTTTAAATGATCTGCAGTAGAGAAGAGCATAATGACAACCCCAAGTCAGTTAAGTATAAACAATTATTTCAAGTGTCACTGGCATGTCACTTCTATTAATATTTATCCTGGCATCGGCTCTATGTAACACTGTACATATAAGCAATACAGCAGCTACTTAAGCTATTTTCAGTTTATTCTGAAAGCAAATCACCACAGTACATGTTTATAAGGCTGTAAATTACTGCCTCGCCATAAAATCACACAATCAGATGTTATTGTTGAGATGCACCCACTTTTGACATTTGGCCATAAAAAGATGAACAATGCTTTAATTTTTTCCATTTCAGCATTTAGTTTCAGTGGGGTAAATGGAATCAAAAGGTGACATAATTCTTCTCTCATCTAAAGGAGGGCAGAGGCCAGGCGTGGTGGCTCACACCTGTAATCCTAGCACTCTGGGAGGCCAAGTCGGGCAGACTGCTCAAGGTCAGGAGTTGGAAACCAGCCTGAGCAAGAGCGAGACCCTGTCTCTACTATAAATAGAAAGAAATTAATTGGCCAACTAACATATATATAGAAAAAATTAGCCAGGCATGGTGGCACATGCCTGTAGTCCCAGCTACTCAGGAGGCTGAGGCAGCAGGACTGCTTGAGCCCAGGAGTTTGAGGTTGCTGTGAGCTAGGCTGACACCACGGCACTCACTCTAGCCTGGGCAACAAAGCGAGACT
>VSMD01119799.1:0-135792 GCA_008750895.1 Mirza zaza | reverse complement strand
TTTTTGAAACAGAGTCTCACTTTGTTGCCCAGGCTAGAGTGAGTGCCATGGCATCAGCCTAGCTCACAGCAACCTCAAACTCCTGGGCTCAAGCGATCCTCCTGCCTCAACCTCCCGAGTAGCTGGGACTACAGGCATGCGCCACCATGCCCGGCTAATTTTTATATATATATATATATATATATATATTAGTTGGCCAATTCATTTCTTTCTATTTTTTTATAGTAGAGACGGGGTGTCGCTCAGGCTGGTTTTGAACTCCTGACATTGAGCAATCCGCCCGCCTCGGCCTCCCAGAGTGCTAGGATTACAGGCGTGAGCCACCGCGCCCGGCCTGTTTCCAAATATTTTTGATCTGAAGTTGTTTGAATCCATGGATGTGGAACCCATAGATAAGGAGAGCCAATTGTATGTGAGCCCTGTATCTAATTTTATTTATTTATTTATTTATTGTTTTTGAGACAGAGTCTCACTCTGTTGCCCAGGCTAGAGTGAGTGCCATGGCATCAGCCTAGCTCACAGCAACCTCAAACTCCTGGGCTCAAGCGATCCTTCTGCCTCAGCCTCCCAAATAGCTGGGACTAAAGGCATGTGCCACTATGCCCGGCTAATTTTTGGCATATATTTTTAGTTGGCTAATTAATTTCTTTCTATTTTTAGTAGAGATGGGGGTCTCGCTCTTGCTCAGGCTGGTTTTGAACTCCTGACATTGAGCAATCTGCCCGCCTCGGCCTCCCAGAGTGCTAGGATTACTGGCGTGAGCCACAGCGCCCGGCCCAGCCTAATTTTAAATTGTCAAGTAGCCACATTAAAAAGTAAAAAAAGAAACAGGTGAAATTAGTTTCAATAATATATTTATTTGACTTAATATATCCAAAGTATTGTTCTAACATGTAATCAAATATAAAAATTATTCTTTTTTTGTACTAATTCTTCACAGTCCAGTGTATATCTTACACTTATATACATCTCAATTCAGACTAGCCACATTTCAAGGGCTCGATAGCTACAGCTTGTTACTATACTATATGAAATGGCACTTGACTTGCCTCCTCCTTCTCACTCTACATCCCCCTCCTACCAGGTGCAGAATGGCACCAGAGATTTGAGGAGTGGGCCAGAAAAGTACAGGGGATTTTTTTTTTTTGACAACTCATGCTTATATACACTTAGGGGGTACAATGTGATGTTTTGATAGTATACAACATGGCATGATTAAATCAAGCCTATTAACATATCCATCACCTCACCTTACCCATCACTTTTTTTTGTTTTGTTTTGTTTTGAGACAGAGTTTCACTTTATTGCCCAGGCTAGAGTGAGTGCCGTGGCGTCAGCCTAGCTCACAGCAACCTCAAACTACTGGGCTCAAGCAATCCTGCTGCCTCAGCCTCCCAAGTAGCTGGGACTACAGGCATGTGCCACCATGCCCGGCCAATTTTTTCTATATATATTTTAGTTGACTTTCTATTTATAGTAGAGATGGGGTCTCGCTCTTGCTCAGGCTGGTCTCGAACTCCTGAGCTCAAACGATCCGCCCACCTTGGCCTCCCAGAGAGCTAGGATTAGATTACAGGCTTGAGCCACCGCACCTGGCCACCCATCACTTTTTATGGTGAGGCATTTGAAATTTACTTTTAGTTATTTTGAAATATATAATACATGATTATTGACTATGGTCATTCTATAGTGTGCAATAAATCTCAAAACCTATTCCTCCTGTGTATTTGAAACTTTGTAACCCAGGATCAACAATTTCCTATTCCCTTCCTCAACACCTGAGCCTCAGCCTCTGGTAACCATTGTTCTGCTGTCTATTTCTGAGTTCAACTTTATTAGATTCCACATATAAGCAAGATCATGCAGTATTTGTCTTTCTGTGTCTGGTTTATTTCGCTTAGCATAATGTCTTCCAGGTTCATCCGTGTTGTTGCAAATGAAAGGATTTCCTCCTTTTGTTCCACCTTGTTGTCATGATGATGCTATGAATCCACTGGATAAAACAAAGTTGCTCTTCTTCTGAACCATCCTTATCTTTTCCCAATATCCCTCTTCTCTCCTCTCCTGAAATCAAGGACTCGTGCTCTCATAGAGTTTGGCCTTTATTATAACACCTACTTCACTTTGCCTTACAGCCAATTGTTTATGTTTCAAACTCCCCAACTAGATTACAATGTTTTAATGACATGTTCTTACTCCCTGTCATCTCTCTTTACAGGAAAGGGGAAATAAAAGCTGTGAGTTTAACACTTAGTCATCAATAAATGTTGTTTGAATGAATGAATGAGACAACCCTTACAGAGCTGATGAATGTATATTATGGAAGCCTTTGTTTCATCTGGCACCTCTGGGTCCATACAACCTGCAAATAACTGGCATTGCCCACAAAATTCTCTCCTATAGAAAAAAGTCAGTAGCTTACCCTTAAGCTTCAATTATGATTAGTCTGAAAATAGACAGAAAATAGAGTGGCTTAAACAAAACAGAAGTTTATTTATTTGTCATATAAAAGTCCAGAAATAGGTGACCCAAGGCTGGGATGGCAAAGTTTTCCACAATGTCCTCAGGATCTCAGGCTTCTTTCAGTCCGATACTTTGCCAAATCTAGGGTATGGTTCTCATGGTTCAAAATTGTAGCTATAGTTTCTATTTACTATGTTAACACATGCATAATACATATGTCAGAAAAATACTGGATACTGTCCTCCAAGAAATCCCAATGTATACAACTTGGTGTAAATTTACTTAATCCTCTTAATAATTAATTTAAGATCTACAGACAGGCTTGATTTCTATATAATAAACAATCAATGGCATGTATCTAAGATCAAGTGTTCAGGAAAAATACATTTCAGGAAAAGATAATTAACATTTAGGTTCTTAAAAAATTACAAGTTCAGAAGGGCTTACCCACAGATATGAATATAAACAATGAAAAGTTACCATATGGGAAAAACATAACTCTTAAATGCTGATGCCAAGAGTAGTGTTAAAATTTTGTATTACGGAATTTGAGTCATGGGAGAAAGACCAGGGCCAGACCCACATATACCCAAATGATCCAAGCACTAAAAAAAGTGTGCATTTTCTTTGGATAATTCTACAGCTGGTATGCACTTCCTAGGAGGAAGCACAGTTCTAACAAGATGATAGCTTCACAAATAAAATGTCATTTACAAGTCTCCAAAATATAATAAATGGACCAGACTCTACATAGCATGGCCATATGAATAAAGATAACAAGTTGCCTTCTTGAAATCACTATATTTCAATACTATTTCAGCTTATTTAAAAGACAAGCATGTTGGCTTATTTTGAGGTCTGCTTTGTGGATCTATAGTCCTATTATACCTGACACAGAGTCTATAGCATATACCACTGTGGGAGAGTAGGGAAGCACTAGCCTGGAAAATCAAGAGGGTTGTGTTCCAGTTCTGGTTTGGCCCCTTATTAGTCACTCTTGGCAAGACACCTTCTCAGGGTCTTCATTTCTTCATTATAAACAACAAATGAGTTGGAATTTATGTTCTCTAAGGTCCTTTCCAGCACTGTGATTCTAAGGTGCCTTGCAGGTTCACCTCAGATAATGTAACACTCATAGTCTGTTTACACATTAAGTCACTTCTGATAAATTTACTATCAGAAACCATCCAACATGAAATATGAATTACTAAAATGTTTTACTCCATATGTTTCAAGTCAAAAGGAATAATCAGAACTCAACTATAGCATTCTAATTTTTTAAATCAAAATAAGATGACCAGAATCATAAACCTTAGCATTCACAGTATTGAACCTAGAAAAAAAAATAGAACATTAAAACCAAAAGATTATTTGACAGAAAGGGGTGGGGAAAGAGAGAGAGAGAGAGAGAGACAAAGAGATTGCAATTCTTATGAAACATGTTTCAATGACAATTACTCCATAACAACTATGCACTCAGAATTTGTGAATGTAATGTAACAAACTAGGGGAAAAACTCCAGCCCAAAAGTCAAAATACAGAGCCAAAAGATTCTGAATTTTCTCAAGACACATTTGAGAAAGAGAAGAATTTTTCCTATTTCCCCATCCCTGAGTTCCAAAGGGGAACATTTTAAATTATGCACATCTCTGGTAATATTTTATAGAAGATAAATGCCCAGATATTTATAATGTAACTTAATATTTCCTTTTCAATTTGTTTTTTATAGCAGATATGTTAATTTCATTTTGAACATGGTATGCTAAATATCCTGAGCTTCCAGGAATGAAGTCATGTAGTTCCCCAAGGAATTTCTTCATGGCATCAATTGATATATAACCTGCAAAATAAATAAAATATATATATATATATACTTGAAATCCTATGATACTATCTGCTTTCAGTGTCTTTGATTTATTAGAGTTAAGACTTCTAAAGAATGTTTTTAGGCCTGGCGTATTGGCTTAAGCCTGAAATCCTAGCACTGTGGGAGGCCGAGGCGGGTGGATTACTCGAGGTCAGGAGTTTGAGACCAGCCTGGGCAAGATCCAGACTCCGTCTCTACTATAAATAGAAAGAAATTAATTGGCCAACTAATATATATATAAAGAAAAAATTAGCTGGGCATGGCAGTACATGCCTGTAGTCCCAGCTACTTGGGAGGCTGAGGTAGGAGGATTGCTTGAGCCCAGGAGTTTGAGGATGCTGTGAGCTAGGCTGACACCATGGCACTCACTCTAGCCTGGGCAACAAAGTGAGACTCTGTCTCAAAAAATAAAAATAAAATAAAATAAAGAATGTTTTTAGAAAAGAAGTAAAAAGAAGAAATAATAGCAGTGAGAAGTTCTCCATGAAACCTGATAATTATCAGAGAACATGCTTCTTTCCTCCTTCCTACAACTTCCTACTACCTTTTTTTTCTTTTGGCATATTATGGGGGTACAAATTTTAAGGTTTCAATAAATGCCCTTTCCCTTCTCCCCCCCACTACCTTTTAAAACACAGATACTTGATTAGCCACTTTGACTACTGAGACTGTGATGTCCAAATTGGGGCTGGAACATAAAAGTATTTAGACAAAAATAACTGGGAAATGTGTTTGGCTTAAAGGGTGAGCTGTCTTAGAACTAACTATCCAACTAGGTACTAACAGCACAAACAGCTCCTCTTCCCTGTTACAGCAGGTAACACTTTCCTGCACTGCTAACACTGAGAAGACATTCTTTTAATTAAAAAAAAACGGATAATTGATATTACTGTTCAGTCAACAAAGGTTATGGGGTGTGAGTAATTTTTATGTCATTAATAATCTGAAATAGATATGAGTATAAAAAAAAATCCTACCTAGAATGGAGAGAGCATAAAGACTCAATGACTAAGCAATATTAACTTGATAGCAATTGTTTGCTATTTGAATAATTATATTTTATGTGTGAAGCAAGTGTTTGTGGTTTATACTAAAATTAAAATCTAATTTAAAAGTAAATACCATGGCCGGGCGCGGTGGCTCAAGCCTGTAATCCTAGCTCTCTGGGAGGCCGAGGTGGGCGGATCATTTGAGCTCAGGAGTTCGAGACCAGCCTGAGCAAGAGCGAGACCCCATCTCTACTATAAATAGAAAGAAATTAATTGGCCAACTAATATATATAGAAAAAAAAATTAGCCGGGCATGGTGGCACATGCCTGTAGTCCCAGCTACTTGGGAGGCTGAGGCAGCAGGATTGCTTGAGCCCAGGAGTTTGAGGTTGCTGTGAGCTAGGCTGACGCCACGGCACTCACTCTAGCCTGGGCAATAAAGTGAGACTCTGTCTCAAAAAAATAAATAAATAAATAAATAAATAAATAAAAATAAAAGTAAATACCATATGAAAAACATTCCCGTAGAGCTCAAGGATGATTGAATTTACAACACCATTACCATCAATATCAACAGGATATCTATGCATATAGTTTGATTGTTTTTAAAAATAAATAAATTCATAGTTAAGAAATCATCTATGAATCCAACCATATGAAATTGATTAGCATCTTTAAAGACTTTTTTTTCTGAGACAGAGTCTCACACTGTTGCCCAGGCTAGAGTGCCATGGCATCAGTCTAGCTCACAGTAACCTCAAACTCTTGGGCTCAAGTGATCCTTCTGCTTCAGCCTCCCGAGTAGCTGGGACTACAGGCATGTGCCACCATGCCCGGCTAATTTTTTCTATATATATTTTTAGTTGGCCAATTAATTTCTTTCTTTCTATTTATAGTAGAGACAGGGTCTCCCTCTTGCTCAGGCTAGTTTTGAACTCTTGAGCTTGAATGATTGCCTGCCTCAGCCTCCCAGAGTGCTAGGATTATAGGCGTGAGCCACTGTGCCCAGCCAATTTATAGGATATCTTGAAGCACTATTACTATACTCAATATGAATTCATAATCTTTGTCAATAGTTAGATATCTGGATAAAATAAACTAGTGCAGAAAAATATTATAATGTTTACTTAATTGCACATATACACTGTGTGAAGTTTCTAAAGATGTGAGGATAGGAATAAAAATATTACTACATTAGTAAAAATATTCCTGTAAGTATAAGAAGTATAGGACATTTACAGCATCAGAAATGGATTATTGTGGCAGTTTTGAAATAGTTAGGACTTCAGGCTGAAACTGACAAGAAACTCTAAACTAGTTTAAATAAAAGAGGAGTTCAGCAAAAGGACATTGTCATATCAACCAAGCTGCAAGGAAGGTAGGCATATTGGTGGGCCTCAGAATTAACTAGAATGGTCTATCATTACTCTCTCACTGGTCTCCTAGGGTAGGAAATCCAAATATGGAGTCTGTGGACAGCTGGGTAATCCATGAATAGGCTTCCGGGCGTCTATGAACCTCTTTAAATTATGTGTAAAGTTTGCAGGTCATGTTTGTGTGTGCATATGCTAGGGAAAGGAGTCTATGTTTCTTAGATTCTCAAAGGAAATTATGATTGGGGTCATCCATATAATTTATCTTCCAAACTGGGACACTTCAGAGTAAAAACTAATGCCAGGACAACAGGCATAAACTAGAACTGTCTCATGTAAATAAGGACATGTGTTCACCCTACCTAGAGACCACTGTTTTAGCACAGAAAATATGAAGAAATGTTCTTGGGTCAATTCTGGAAGTTAATTTATTCAATATATGAATAATGTACCCTCTATTACCATATTTAATAGAGAGGGCTCTACTTGCTAGGCATTTGAAGTATAACAATAGCTTTATTCTATACAATATTCCCTACTTTCTTCCCTACCTGGGTTTACTGTAAATTTTATTTTAAATTACCTGTTACCATGTTGTTCACTGGATAATTCTGAAGAGGGAAGTACATCTGCTTTTCTACAACTGGAGTCCTTATAAAATGCTTTTCTGCCCTGTAAAATGAAACATATAGAAAGTCACATTTATATTTGGGGTTTTTTGGACTTGTTTTACAAATGAGAATTTACATATATAGCAATTTAATTGCTCTTTGATCAGATTTCAGTCTTATTGGGTGAAAATGTTAATTGTGAACTTCTTTTGTGCTTCTAAGTAACATAAAGGCCCACACAGCTATTTTTGGTTTTCTTGGCCACTTCACAAAACAAATATTTATTGAGTCTATAGAGGCCTGGGTCTTTTTCTCAATATCCTTGAAAGCACAATAATTCAATAATACTTTACAATTAGATAAAATACATATATAATATAATCTTAAATATGCCAAAAGAAAAACATAGTAGACTCTATTTTAAATGATCACAGCATTTTTGTTATTCAGTGTTCAAATAATTAGGACTCTATTAACTAGTACTTCCATACTTTACCATAACAAATAAAAAATGATGTCTGGGAAAACCATGATATACAATAAGATTTTTTTTTTTTTTGAGACAGACTCTCGCTTTGTTGCCCAGGCTAGAGTAAGTGCTGTGGCATCAGCCTACCTCACAGCAACCTAGAACTCCTGGGCTCAAGCAATCCTGCTGCCTCAGCCTCCTGAGTGGATGGGACTACAGGCATGCACCACCATGCCCGGCTAATTTTTCTCTATATATTAGTTGGCCAATTAATTTCTTTTTTTTTAATTTTAATTATTAATTCTTCTAATCTCTTTATTTTTTATTTGTTTTTCTTTTGTCCGATTTTGACTTTGTATTGATTAATTTCTTTCTATTTTTAGTAGAGACTAGAGACGGGGGTCTCGCTCTTGCTGAGGCTGGTTTCGAACTCCTGACCTCCAGCAATCCGCCTGCCTCAGCCTCCCAGAGTGCTAGGATTACAGGCATGAGCCACCGCGCCTGGCCTACGATAAGAGTTTGAAGTGACTTCTGAGTTAAAAGAAAAAAAGATAAATTATGCTTAGCATGGTTATATAATGTAATTAATTATATCCTAATATTTAAAAAGCTAAAAAATTTTCAACAAAAACATTCTATTTTCTAATTGTGCCAAATAATGCTTACTATACTTAGACCACATATAAGTAATCAATAATACAATTATATAAAAATAAAAACCTGAACAATAAAAAATTGGAGTCATCCCTAAATTTATTATTTTTCTAAAAATTTAAAGGTACACTGACAACAAAGACTTCATTTTCAAATTTTTTAAAAGTTGGATTCCACTTAAACTCTTCCAAAAAAAAAAAAAAAAACTATACCTCAGTTAGGAAGAGATCCTACAAATAAAGCAAAATAGTGTTCCCAAAAAAGTCAGGGACTAAACAAGGATACCCGTTATCATTACTATTATTTATCATGGCTCTAAATATTCTGGCCAAACAATAAAAGATGGAGGAAAGAAAAGAAAAAAGAAAAGAAAAGGAAGAGACATCTAGTGAAAAGGAAGAAGCAATATTTTCTTATTAACAAATGATATGATTGTGCACTCTCAAGAGCCAAGAGAATCAACTGAAATATTCTTAGAACCTCAAAGAACTCCAAATGGGTAGATACAAGGCAAATAGCAATAAAACACATAAAAATCTAGAAATAAACATGATAAGAAATTTGTATGTAATTTCCTATATGTGAAAATATAGGACATTTTACTGAGCTATAGAAAATAAACAATGAATAGCAGGCCAAACATGGTGGCTCACGCCTGTAAATCCTGGCACCCTGAGAGGCCGAGGCGGAAGGATTGCTTGAGCTCAGGAGTTTGAGACTAGCCTGAGCAAAAGTGAGACCCCATCTCTACCAAAATGAAATGGGGGAAAAAAACCCAGCTAGACATTGCAGCCCACACCTGTAGTCCCAGCTACATCCCCCTCCCCCACCAGAGGCTGAGGCAGGAATTGGAGGTTGCAGTGAGCTACAATGACGCCACTGCACTCTACCCATGGTGACAGAGTGAGACTCTCTCTCAACAAAAACAAACAAGGCAACTGAACACCTCTCCTCACAGTCCCCCACACCGTTTAAAAAAAAATTGAAAAGCAAAAAGCATTTTCCTGGATAGAAATATTGAAAATTATGAAGACATCAATTTTCCTCAAATTTAACACAATTCTCAATAAAATCCCAAAGGAATTTTTAGAGCTTACAAAAAAAAAGAATTCTAAAATTCACCACAAAACCAATGTTAGAAGATCTAATAGCAGATAAGACTAAATTTCTAATAGAATGGAAAAATAAATACCTAGGAATAATCTTAATGAAAAAAGTATAAGATTTATATGAAGAAAATAAGAAAATATTCCTTGAGGGCCACAAAAAAAACTTGAACAAGTGAAAAAAAAATTTTTTTCAGATATGAAGATTGAGCATCACATATATTCTCCCTAAATTAATCTATACATTTTTTTATAATGCCACTAAAAATAATAACAGGATTTTTGGGGGGAATATGAGTAAGTTGGTTCTCAAATTCAGATAGAAAAATAAACCAGAAAGAATAACCAAAAAATTCTGAAAAAGAGTAAGGAAGAAGCACTAGCTCTAAGTATTAAATTATACTATAAATAATTAAAATAGAATGGCACTGACACATGACAAATGAATGTAATAAAATATGAAGTCCAGAAATAGACCCAAACACATACATGAATTTGACATACAATAAATGTGGCATTTCAAGACAGTGGGAAAAAAAGATGAATTTATTCAATCAATAGCCACAGCAGGTGGCTGTCTGGGGGGAAAAAAGGTGGATCCCCACCTCACACCTTATACCAAAATATATTCCAAATGTATCAAAGCTTTAAATGTACAGATAAAGAAAACATTAAGAAGAAACCATGGCAAAAAAAGAAAATCTTAGCATGGGAATACTTTCCTAAAAGTATGACACAAAACCAAGAAAATATTAATAAGTATGAATACACAGAATAAAAACTTTCTATATAGCAAAACCCAACATATTTGAAGGCAAACAATAAGCTAACAAAGAATAATAATTTGTTTCACAAAGAACTAATTCCCTTAAAACATAAAGGGCTCCTAACGGACAAACAAAAAACAACCAAACAAAAAACTCAGTCAATAGAAAACTGTGCAAAGAATATGAACAAACAGTTAATAGAAAAGGACATACAAGTGGTTCTTGCAGAAGTGAAAAGATGTTCAACCTCACTCATAACAATAGCAATATAAATAAACTAGCGTGGGGTACTATTTTCTACCTATACGAATAACAAAGATCAAAACATTTGGTAGCACACTGTTGGAGAAGGTATAGGGAAGAGTAAGGTGACTAACCATCACAATTTACCCTAGATGGAAGGGTTTCTTGGAACATGGGGCTTTTCAGTGCTTAAACCGGGACAAACCCAAGCAAACCTGGATGGTTGGTTACCCTAGTCTGGAAAAGTCATTTGTACAGATAACCAGTAGGAGGGTAAATTGATTTAACCTTTATTGAGGGCAATTTGACAAGAGCTATCAAAGACTGTACATGCTTTTGACCTAGTAATTCCCCATCTAAGAAATTACCCTATAGATACTTGCATACATGCAAAATGACTTTACACAATTATTCACTGAAGCACTGTTTGGGGTTTATTGGTTGGTTTTGTCTTTTTGAGATGGGGGTCCACCATGTTGTCCATGATGGTCTTGAACTCCTAGACTCAAGCTTTCCTCCCACCTCAGCCTCCTAAGTAGCTGGAACTACAGGTACACACCACCACAGCAGGCTAATTTTTAAATATTTTTGTATGGACAGGGTCTCGCTATGTTGCCCAAGCTGGTCTCCAACTGAAGCATTTTTTTTTTTTTTTTTTTGAGACAGAGTCTCACTTTGTTGCCCAGGCTAGAGTGAGTGCCATGGCGTCAGCCTAGCTCACAACAACCTCAAACTCCTGGGCTCAATTGATCCTTCTGCCTCAGCCTCCCCGAGTAGCTGGGACTACAGGCATGTGCCACCATGCCTGGCTAATTTTTTCTTTATATATTAGTTGGCCAATTAATTTCTTTCTATTTTTATAGTAGAGACGGGGTCTCACTCTTGCTTGCTCAGGCTGGTTTCGAACTCCTGACCTCAAGCAATCCGCCTGCCTCAGCCTCCCAGAGTGCTAGGATTATAGGCATTAGCCACTGGCACTGGCCCAAGCATTGTTTTTAATAGCAAATTAGAAATTAGGGCTTGGAGTGATGGCTCATGTCAGTAATCCCAGCACTTTGGGAGGCCAAGGCAGGAGGATCACTTGAGGCCAGGAGTTCAACACCAGCCTGGAAAACATTGCGAGACCCCAGCTCTACAACAAAAAAGAAAAATTAGCTGGGCATGGTGGCACATGTCTGTAGTTCAAGCTACTTAGGAGGCTGAGGCAGGAGGATTGCTTGAGCTCATGAGTTAGAGGCTGTAGTGAGTTATGATCATGTCACTGTATTCCTGTCTGGGTGACAGAGCCAGACTCCATCTCTTAAAAAAAAAAAGAAAGAAAGGAAGAAAGTTAGAAATTACCTAAAAGTCCATTAGAATAGGAGACTAGTTAAATAAATTATGGTGAATTTCTATACATATAATGGAATATTACACAGTACAGAAATGAAAAACCTCTTTATGTAGCAATATGGAATAATCTCCTAGATAAATTATTGAGTGGAAAAAAGCAAGGTACAGAATAGTATTTAGTATTTATAGTGTGTTACTATTTGTGGGGGGGGAGGAGAAAAGAAAGAATATTTAGATTAACTTGCTAATAAGTGTACAACTGATAATGTTGGTTGTCAATGGGAAGGGAATTTGTTCTCTGGCAGCCAGTATATTTTCACGGTATCCCCTTTTATATATCTTGGATTTTGAACCATGTGACTACATCACCTATTAAAAATAATTAAAATTTCAAAATAGAAAAATAATAAGTAGGCATAAATAGCTATGGAAAGTATTTTAAAGAAGAGCAGTGAATTTGGGATTTGCCTTGTTTGTTGTTAAAATATATAAATAAAGTTATATAATTTAACAGAATATTATATTGATATAAAAATAGATTCACAGATTAATATATGCAAAAAATGACAGATCATATTGGGTGAAAAAAATGTGACAAAGGGAAATTACATATCAGTAGGAAACAGATTTATTCTTCAAAAAACTAGTAGAAATTTATTTGCAAAACAAAAATAAATTTAGATCTTCACCTCACATCATACATCAAAATAAATATCTGCAGGATTTAAAACCCATTTGCTCTCTGGGAAGGGACTTTTCTGAACAGAAGCAATAGAAGAAGTTATAAAGAAAAAACAATTAATTTAATGATGTAAAAATTAAAAACATATATCTACAAAAAAGTACAAGGCAGAAAACAAGCCAAGGATTTAATTTGACAAATTGGCAAAAGGATAACATAGCTATTAAATAAAGATGTCAGACAAGTTGATAAGACAAAGAGTAAGATGCTCCAATAGAAAAATGGAGAAAGGATAAAAACAAATAAGCCCAGAAAAGGAAATACAAAATGCTAATAAACAAATGCAAAAAGGTTCAAACATATTAGTAATCAAAGAAAAATGGAAATTAAAACAAGATGTCATTTTTCATCTATTAGCAAAAACTTCCTGTTAATATACTAGTGAAGATGTGGTGAGACCAACACTGGTGTTAGTTTAAATGTGTACTTTTGTGGGAAGCAACCAGCAACATGCATCATGGCCTTTTAAAATATTCACATCTTGAGCTGAGGCAGAAGAAATGGGAATCCCTGGAGCTGCTGTCTTCGCTGGAGAAACAGCAGTGTCTTCAGGAAACCAGAAGCCCACGGTGACCCCTAGAGAACTAGTTTGCTTTCAGTCTGTCTACAAACACTCGGGATTGGAAATTCAGGTGTGGCTCCATGTAGCCTGGCGTCGGGTTGTCATGGTAAAAGTTATCTGCATTCTGAATCATGAAAAAGCCCATGGGAGAGATACAGTGACTTCAGCTTCAAGATATTTAGGAGATGAGTCTGTGGCTTCCCATTTTGCCCTTGTCACTGCATATGAAGACATCGAAAAATGACATAAGGATTCAGAGAAAGAGAACTCTTTGTTAAAGAAAAAAATAAAATTTTTGGAAGAAAAGCTTATAGGAGCTGATTAGATGAAGAAACAAATTCTGTGAGATAAGAACAAGTAAATAAAGCCTATCATGCATATTTGAGAAGTCTGCATTGATGGAGATAATCTGAAAAGCAAATTGGATAAAATGAATAAAGATAACTCTGAATCTTTGAAAGTACTGAATGAACAGCTACAATCTAAGGAAGCAGAACTCCAGCTAAGGACAGAAGTGAAACTCAGCAGGTGATGGGGAATTTAAATACATCTTCATCAAACTGGGAGCTGGAAAAGTTGAGCTGTGACCTGAAGATCCATGGTTTGGAACAAGAGCTGGAACTAATGAGGACAGAATATAACATTTTCAAAAGAGAGCTACAAAATGCCAAGAAAACAGATCCATATCAGGAAGACAATCTGAAGTGCAGAGATCTCCAAAGACTAAGCATTTCAAGTAATAATATGCAGCATCCATACTAGGAACTGAAGAGAAAAAATGTCTAATTTACATCTGGTGACTCAAGTACAAGCTGAACTACTAAGAAAACTGAAAACCCCAACTTGCAATCAAGAAAGCCTGCCCTCCAGAAGAATGCACTGAAGACCTTGGGAAAGAGTACAAAACTGCACTTGATGAATTTTGCTGCAATATACAGAAAACATCTCCCACTCTCACCAAATAGCAAAGCTTTTTTTTTTTTTTTCACCAAAGCTGATAGCAAAGCTCTTTCTTAAACTATATCTTCCCCTTTACCAGGAGCTGTAAAGGTTTTATCAGAGAAAGCAAATCCTCCAATCATGGACAGATAATGAGAGATCCATTCCTAATGATGGTACAAACTTTCAGGAACACAACTCCATGGCAGAAATTCTCTAGAAAAAAATTCTTGGGTATTACCAAGCCCTCCTAAATCAAGTTAGACAGCACTTGGGGAAACTAAAAGTAAAACTTTGCCTTTACTCAATCTGCCACCATTGTATTATTCGGATCAATATAATCAAATTCCTTCAGAATTAATTCTGAAGAGATTCATGATTTAATCATGAGGGCACCACCTCTCTTGGTGGTTCTCCCAAGAAATTATTTAACAAACTGAAAGTGGATTTTGATTAAAATGTTGTAGAGCTCTTCAGTATATACATTTGAACTATATGATAATATGTAGTTGATTTTCCAGCATGAAAGAACACCAGCTCCATATTCTAAGAACACCAGCTCCATATTCTCCAGCTCCATATTCTAAGAATTAGATATATGCTACTGTACTAATTAATACATAAACTTAAGGTGCTTAAAAAAGAAAAAAATCCTATCTTTTTATACCATAAATGCACATCTGAGAATTTACATGAAGAAATTTGTCAAAAAAGTAGAACAAGATTTATTTTTAAAAAGATGTTCATGAAGGTGTCTTAAAAGTAACATTGTCGGTCAGGTGCAGTGGCTCACACCTATAATCCTAGCATTCTGGGAGGCTGAGGCAGGCGGATCGCTCAAGGTCAGGAGTTCGAAACCAGCCTGAGCAAGAGCAAGACCCGTCTCTACTATAAAAATAGAAAGAAATTAATTGGCCAAGTAATATATATAGAAAAAATTAGCTGGGCATGGTGGCACATGCCTGTAGTCCCAGCTACTTGGGAGGCTGAGGCAGTAGGATCGCTTGAGCTCCGGAGTTTGAGGTTGCTGTGAGCTAGGCTGATGCCACAGCACTCACTCTAGCCTGGGCAACAAAGTGAGACTGTCTCAAAAAAAAAAAAAAAGAGTAACATTGTCAAAAAAAAAAATTTTAAAAGATGGTTAAACAAACAATAAGATGAAATACCATCTGTAGAAATTATACATTATAATATTAAATATGGTTTTTCAACATGGGGAAATGCTCATAGAATGTTAAATGGAAAATCAAGAAACAGACTATATGTGGAATATGATCTCAACTCTATTAAATGCATGTATTTATATAAAACTGGTGAGAAATGTACTGTTGTCAATGGTGGTTATCTCTGAGTGGTGGAGTTGCTATAATTTAAATTTTCTTTATTCTTTTTTGTATTTTCCATTTTGACAAATTTGTATACATTACCTTTATAATAATAAAATAATTAAAAACAAGAAAAATAAACAAAAATTCATGCAATTTTCAGAAGATTTGGGGAACATATCGGGAAGGTAAAATAGCATAGTGACTAAATGTTTGGACTCTAGATCAGCTAAATTGATTTTAAATTAAGTTCCATTCCTTGAATAATATTGGGTAAATTATTTAGCTCTCTGAAACTGTTTCTTCCATTATAAAATGAGGCTAATTGTGTTTATTTATGTCATAGGTTGTGAGAATCAAATTAAATACTGTCAACTGCTTAGCCTACAGTGTCTTGTATGTAGCACATGCTCAATAATAATTCACCACCCAATGGCACTAGTAGTATGCCAACAAAAGAAATGCTTCACCAGGTAGGATGAAGGTATGTTTTATCTATGTTCACACTGCACCCTCTGGTGGTTACACAAAGAAAAGGCTCTAGGCAGATGCCTATCTAGGATTTATTCATATACCCTTTGTCCATTTTTGTTGTTGTTATTGGATTGGACATATTTTTCCCAGATTTGTAAGACCTCTTTGTATATTAAGGAAATTATCTTTCATGAGAGAAAGACTTAAAATTGGAAAAATTATATAAGTTAAATCATTAATTTTTATATTGAAAAAAGATAACTACTATTTGATCATTTTTATTTCAGCAGCTAAATACCAGGCTGTAGGGTTTCCTAGGTCCCCATATTTTCTTTCTGTGTCCTAACCAAAAATCACAGTGTGCCTTCACTACTCTGTCACCTAACCAGTTGCAGGCTTTTCCCAGCAGGCTTGAACCCAAACTGGGGCCTTAAACATACCCAGGCACTGATAAAGGTATCTAGGTTGTTGCCTAAAACACTGAAAGAAACTGGCCCCAGCCCTCAGCCTTAAACTGTCACATAAACTCCATACTGTGACCTCCTGGGCTTACACATACCTAAATAGAACACTCCTTTTCTCTAGTTGTTCATTTCGAGAACCGCTGTAGCATTTATAAGTTCCCCTAATATATGCTTTAGACTGATCAGCCTGATGTTTGGTGGTTCTTTCTTTAGTATCCCAACTGGTCCCATCTTGAAATGATTTGTGGCACCCCTTGTGAAAATTCTGCTGCCACTTTTGGGGCTACTCCAGCAGCAGGCTCGGCAGGAGGAAACACAGACTTTTTTGAATAACCAGTGTTTCCCATGAATATTTGAAAAGCACAGAGTGGGAAAATATGGAAGTAGGACTATATCAAGTAAAAGTCTGCAATGAGGGGGCCTCTCGTAAATTGGCCCTAACATAGTGGCAAGTCCATGTTTGTTTGTCTTTTAAGATTAAATTTCTTAAATTGAAGTTACAAACAATTTGGAAAGGAGGGGGGAAATTACTCACAACTGTCCATCCTAATAAAATTATTGCTGATATTTAGTATATTTTCTTCCAATTTAAAATATATATTTTAAAAATAATTTCACCATTGTAACAGGGATTAATATAGCATAGTAGTTAAATGCATGAGCTCTGGAATTAGACTGACCCAGATTAAATCCTGGTTTTCCCCAACTTAATAAGTTTCTATGACTTTGGGAAACTGACTCAATCTTTCTAATCTTAGATCTCTTTTTATGTAAAACAGGAATGGTGATAATGATAATATCAATCTCATAGGAAGACTGTGAAAATAAAATGAGATAAGCACACAATCAGTGCTCAAAGATGTCTACATTGAATTAAATATCAAAGAAGTACATAAATATAATACCTTTTGGGTAATTCTTTTTTGTGCTCTGTTGCTAGTTCACTGCTTTCCCTAAGGATCTTTATTTCATTTGGTGTTACTTCATTATGCTGTGGATAGCAAAAGAAATCACATTTCTAAAAATCAGAACCCAATGATCTAATCAGTAATGTTTTACAAAAAAAAAGGAAAAAAGTAAACTGGCAATATATCCATAGAGTCATAAAAATATTTATAAATTTAGGTCCATTCAATCTAGTTTGGTGGAAAAAACTTACAAAATTTTGTAGATATACACTTTCTATTAATATGTATTTGTGGCCGGGCGCGGTGGCTCACACCGCACCTGTAATCCTAGCACTCTGGGAGGCCGAGGCAGGAGGATTACTCGAGGTCAGTGGTTCAAACAAGCCTGAACAAGAGCGAGACCCCCGTCTCTACTATAAATAGAAAGAAATTAATTGGCCAACTAATATATATAGAAAAAATTAGCCGGGCATGGTGGCGCATGCCTGTAGTCCCAGCTACTCGGGAGGCTGAGGCAGAAGGATCACTTGAGTCCAGGAGTTTGAGGTTGCTGTGAGCTAGGCTGATGCCATGGCACTCACTCTAGCCTGGGCAACAAAGCGAGACTCTGTCTCAAAAAAAAAAAATATGTATTTGTAAAGAGACATAAAGAAAGAAGACAAGAATATGTTAAATACCAGATGTGGTTGTGTTAGATAAGTAAAGCTTTGACTGATTTTATTATCTTTTCCATTTTTAAAATTTTCTTTAATGTGATCATATTTCTTTTATCATATTTTACACATTACTTTTACCATATTACATATACCATTAGGAAATTTTCATATTTAGGTTATAAATCCACTGCAAACAATAATAATGCTCCTCAGATTCACCCTTATTGCCATTTGATGAAATACTGCCCACTTATGTATTTGATGGTTACTTTATTATAATTGGCTAATATTCAATATCAATCTTTTGAAAGAATTGTATATATAATTTATTATATAATAATTTCTAGAGTTATTATGTAATAATTATATATAATAATTTCTAGAGTTAATAGCCAATACAAGCATGTTATACTAATTTTTTGGTAGAAAAAACATTGGATTGGGTTGGAGCTGAGAAAATTTGCTTCCACTTTGCTAATATCTGGCTATGCGAACTAAGGTAGGTCTTTACCTTCTCTTTACTCCATTTTCTCATCTATAAAACTGAATGATTAATAATCCTTAAGATCCCTTTAAGTTCTAAAGTTCTGGTATAGTCAATAATTATCATCAAATAATAACCATTCCATAACTACTCATGTCTCTGGAAACACTGTAACAAGCCAAGGATTAGATATTTTGGTCCCTAATGCAACATGCTATTTATTACCTCTTAGCCAAAAATACTGCTGAAAGAACTATTATTTTCAGATGATGATGCTTTAGGAAGAAAAAACAAATTAATGAAAAGAATACACAATGCACATGCTAATTGGTTGGCTTTGGACATATTTTAAAGATTTTCTCCCTAACTTCCTATTGTGAAAAACTTCAAATTTACCAAAAACTTAAATAGTACAATAAATACTATATACCTTTCACCTAGATTCACAAAGTGTTAACATTTTCACCACCTTGAGTGTCCCTGGTCTCTTCTTATTTTTGCTAGAGCATTTGAACACATTTGCAGATATCATGACATTTCCATTCCTTATTACCTAAGCATGCATTTCATAAAAAAAATACATTCTTTTATCCTTACAATACCACTACCACACTTAAGAAAATTAAACTCAATTCAATAACACCCAATATATAGTCTTCGTTAAATTTTATCAATTGCCCTCAAATGCCTTTTATGCCTTTTTTGCTAAAAAAGAAAATCCAGAATCTAATCAAAGTTCATACATCACATTTGGTGGTTATGTCTCTTAATCTAGAACAGTCCTTTTCCCTTTTTTGTTTTTTATGGCATTGACTGTTTTAGAGTTCAGGCTAGTTAGCTGTCTTGTGGATGGTCCGTATTCTGGATTTGTCTGATTGTTAAGTCATAACTGGATTCAGTTTAAAGCTTTTGAAAAGACTACTACACAGGTAATATTGTGTACCTATGACATCAAATCACAGTGAACATAATGAGATATTCCAATATTGGTGATATTACATTTGATCAGTTGGTTAAGGTAGTATCTGTAAGATTTCTCCATTGTAAAGGTACATCACTTACGTTTGTAATTTTTTTTTTTTTTTTGAGGCAAGGTTTCACTCTGTTTCCTGGGGTAGAATGCAGTGGCACAATCATAGCTCACTGCAGCCTCCAACTCCTGGGCTTAAGTAATCCTCCTGCTTAGCTTACTGAGTAGCTGGAACTACAGGCAGGTGCCACCATGCCCGGCTAATTTTTTGTTTTGCTTTGTTTTTGTTTTGCCATCTCAAAATCTTTATTAAAAGAGGCTCAGAAAAATAGAGTACATTTAAACTTCCTTTGTTCTAATACTGTAAGACCTTTACATTTCTAAATGGTCTATAAGGATAGTTATATGAAATATCCATAGTTGAAATAGTTTTTTAAAATGTACAAATACTAAAACCTATTTTGTGGAAATACAGTTCATTCCTAAACATATCAGAGCTATGTTCTACAATTAATGAAAGATTTCAAAAAATCTTATACAGATCTGATCGTATTATGCGCTGGTATTTATGACTCTCCTGCAAAGTGAATAGGAACTGTCACAGAAACTAAGAACGGAGTAATAAAAATCCTTTGCATGTCTCAATCTGGGGAGAACCTTTGCTCTTGGAAAATTGAGGATATTATTCCTTCACGTTTATAGTCTGGGATTCAGGCTTCTGGTTCTCCTGGTCATGGAAGCATCTTTGTTTATACTAGATAACAAGGACTGCTTTGCATGCATGTGAGGGAGATATAGAAATGTCTTGGAACTAATGCATTAGGCAGCTGTTGCAAAGGAAAATGGCACAAATTTAAGCCATACAGTTAGCATTTTTTAAGGTACTCAAAAGTTGAGAGCACCAGAGCCACCATGGGTATAGATTTTAGATTGTGGTTCAGAATCATAATCTTGGTGATTGAATCTTGGCAAAGCAATGATAGTACTGCATTCTGGAAATTTTCACTGAATACAAAAGAAAAGTTAAAAAATGCTTCTTAAATCATTGACATTAGTTATATATTCCACCACAACTAAAATTATTTTTAAAAATGCTTCTGAAGATAAATAACAGTTCATTGAAATCACATAAAGAAATATGAATAATATTGTGAAAAGATTTTAAGGAAAGACTTCAAAACCTTTTCCTGAGTCCATGTTTCTGACCCTCAGGTAAGCTCTTTTCAGCCTATGAAGTACTTAGCCATTGTAATGGTTTTCTGGAGAACTTGTGGACAGTTAATTTTGTATTTAGGCCAGACTGGTGTGGATGAGAGGTGGGCTGCATTTTACCTACTCTGAAGTCCATTCCTTCAAAATGTTTTCTACATACAATTACTTGGACATTAAAAGCAAATCTCTTCTAAATAAGCCTGTTTAGAACTAAGGGCATATGAAAACTACTGTGAACAACTTAGTTAAAATGTTTTCTTATAGAAATGTAATGGAATGGATGACAATAAAACACTTGGGAAATTGCCTCAAAATTAAAGGGTAAGCAAGAACAAAGGACAGAAAATTAAGTGATTGATGACTGTGAACAGTAGCTATGTTTTCATCAGCTTACACTAACTTCCATTAAATAGTCTTCCCTCTCAATACTTAGGTTCTAAACCCTCTAAGGATAACAGTTTTTGCTTAGTAATCAAATAGAGCCTTAGATGATGTCACTCAGAAAGTGGAAAATAAAACACTCCCTTATTGATCACGCCCCGCTAATTTTTCTATTTTTTTTGTAGAGATAGGGTCTCGCTATTGCCCAGGCTGGTCTTGAACTCCTGGGCTCAAGTGAGACTCCCACTTTGGCCTCCTAGGATTACAGGTATGAGCCACCATGCTTGGCCTACCTTTGAATTAATATGTAACCTGATTACATATCAATATGTAATTAATATGTAATCCATTAATGACCTTTGCCTAAACTAGTTATTATATTGGGGGTTGTAAAATGGAGATTTTCTGTCATCTTTTTTGTATATTTATTAGCTGCTATTTTTTTGTAAAGAAAAACTATCTTTATCCTATTCTCTTCTTCCTTCCTTCTTTCCTTTCTTTTTCTTTCCATCTTTCCTTTTCTCTTTCTTTCTTTTGGAGTACCACTATGGATTCATGGGTTCTTTTTTACTTCTTATAATCCATTACTGTCATTATTCTTATTAATGCTCAAATTATCCCAAATTTGGGTATTGCATAAAGATTTTGAAGTAAGTCAAAAGCATAGGTAAATTAGAGGCAGGATGGCAAAAGCTATAAAACAGCCAATTTCTAGTACTCTACACATTTATGGAGAGTATCATTCAAAACATTTAAAAATGGCAGGGCAGAGAAATCAATCAGAGCCTATGCTGGCAGTAAAGAACTGGTAAATACCATGCATCTATTACTCCCTTAATATTACTGACAGAAGCAAATTTTCAAGTTTCTTATGTGAATACCTTTATTTACACACAAATACCTCAATTTTATGATTGTACCACTGTAAAAATGATGTCAAATCAAATAATATTCAGTAAAACCATGCTCTTTATTTATTTATTTTTAATTTTTTTATTATCCTTTGTTCTTTATTTTTTTTTCTAGGGCGACTTGTAAAAACCATGCTCTTTAAATTCCTTAATCTGGCTCACTGGTGGTACTAACATGTCACAAGTAAACATTTTTAATATTACATTGCATTCAGAAAATTTTGGAATTGTAGCTTCTAATCAAGTACGTTAATTTACTCTTACCTTTTCTGTCAGAAAATGTTGGTCTTGTTCCCAAATAAAACTACCAATTTTTCTTCTTATTTCTGTTTGAGAAAAACAAATCCAATACTATTTTTTAAAAGTAATTTTGTAGAATCTTCTGAAAAAGTCTCAAATTTCTGGGCCAATATTATTTCATTTGCATTAAAATCACCTAAGATACTTTTAAAATGGAGATTCCTATTAATTCAGGTCATTGAGGAGGAGCTCAGGAATTTGTGTTTCTAACAAACTCCCCAGATGATTCCAATACATTTTGATAATCATCATTGTAGACTCTTCCTGCTGGAATATATATATATATATATATGTATGTATATCTTCATTAGATGTGTCTCTATTGGGATAAGCATTAATAAAGGAAATAACTGTTCAGTCAAAATAAAAAGTATAAAATTGCTGAGCAGAGATCCTAAAGAATTAATTTACTTTGCTAAAAGAAGGGTGGATGAACAATAAGTCTGGTAGGGATGGTAGTGCAGAAATTCTGCAATGCTCAGCATGTCAAAGGACTATGTCATCATTCTAACTCAATGATCTCAAAAGTTTTTGACAAAAAGTGTAATATTACTCTTAATCTTTGCTGTCCAACATGGTAGTCACTAGCTACATGTGGTACTGAGAGCACTTGAAATGTATGGTTAGTCCTAGCTGAGATGTACTGTCAGTATAAAATAAATACTGGATGTTGAAGACTTAATATAAAAAAATGTAAAATCTCTCTCTCTCTTTTTTTTTTTTTTTTTTTGAGACAGTCTCGCTTTGTTGCCCAGGCTAGAGTGAGTGCTGTGGCATCAGCCTAGCTCACAGCAACCTCAAACTCCTGGGCTCAAGCAATCCTTCTGCCTCAGCCTCCCAAGTAGCTAGGACTACAGGCATGCGCCACCATGTCCGGCTAGTTTTTTCTATATATGTTAGTTAGCCAATTAATTTCTTTCTATTTATAGTAGAGATGGGGTCTCACTCTTGCTCAGGCTGGTTTCGAACTCCTGACCTCGAGCAATCCTCCCGCCTCGGCCTCCCAGAGTGCTAGGATTACAGGCGTGAGATATTTTACACCGTGCCCGGCCTAAAATATCTCAATAATTTTATATCGATTATATATTGAAATGGCAATATTTTGAAAATAGTAGGCTAAATAAAATATATTCTTAAAATTAATTTTATCTATTTTTTTTTTTTTAGAGAAGGGTTCTCACTATGTTGCCCAGGCTGGAGTACCCACTTATGAATAGTTGCTATTCATAAGCATGATCATAGTGCAGTACAGCTACCAACTCCTGGGTTCAAGGGATCCTCCCACCTTAGCATCCCAAGTAGCTGGGGTTATAGGTATGTGCCACATTGCCCGTTTTTTATTTTTTTAAATGTGGCTACGAGAAAATTTAAAATTCATATGTGGCTCACATTTGTCTCCCACTTCTACTAAACAATATTGTGCTCTATGTAGATTTTTTAAAAGTATACTTTTTATTTTTTAAAAGGAAAATATGGCTGTGCCTGGTGGCTGATGTCTTTAATCCTAGCACTCTCTGGAAGCCTGAGGCGCATGGATTGCTTGAGGTCAGGAGTTCGAGACTAGACTGCACAAGAGTGAGACCCCATCTCTACCAAAAATAGAAAAAATTACCCCAGCATGGTGGTGCATGCCTGTATTCCCAGCTACTCAGGAGACGGAGGCAGAAGGATCACTTGAGCCCAGGAGCTTGAGGTTGCTGTGAGCTAGGCTGACATCACAGCACTCTAGACCGAGGATGGAGTGAAACTCTGTCTCAAAAAAAAGGAAAATATTTTCATTTAAACCATATTTTTAAAAATTTAAATACATGTTAATATAAGATGTTAAACTCAAAGACAGAATACAAGTGATAATTTAAAATCAGATGAGATAATCATTCTATAATATAAGCTCTTTGAAGGTGAGTATTCACTGATTGGCACAAATAGTTTTTTAATAAATCAATTCTCCCATCCAGTCTTTAATTTATTTGGGTAACCACTGAGAACAACTTAGTGTTGTAAGTTATAACTAGGTCTCACCAGGACATCAACTTTGGAAGAAACACAATCTCTGGAGTTTCTTTCTTTTAAAAAAAAAAAATGAAAATTTTTTGATATAGGTCTCATTATGGTGCCCAGGCTGGACTCAAAGTCCTAGGCTCAAGCAATCTCCTGCCTCAGCTCTACAAGTAGCTGAGTCTACAGAGGTATGCCACTATACCCAGCATCTGGGGTTTCTAAAGACTCTTTTATGAAAATAATTTTCCAAGTTTTTTGTTTTGTTTTTAATACTCCCCTCACTGGGCATTTGTTCTGAGCTTCAGTCTCAGAACAAAGATGGACATGTTGTTATCTATGGAATAAACCAGCTAAACATTGAAAATTAATGTATAACTTACAAAAATGGGATATTTAAAGTTAGCCCAGAAAAGATAGGTAGAATTTGGACAGAAGAACAGGATAGAAGAAAGCATGTTCCAAGCAGGGAAAACCAAAAGCCAATCTCTGAAGCAGTTTCTTTATTTACTTGCCCTTCCTATTTCATAGGGTTGCTAAAAAAGTTAATGTGAAAGTACCTTCAAATGTATAAAGAAAAATATAAATATATGGGTTTACTATCATAACCAATCTTTAAATATCAGAAGAAAACAATTTAAAAATAAAAAAGATTCAAAGCTAGCAAAGAACACATTTATTACATACTCATATGTCAGACACCTTAATGTATTATCTCATTTTATCCTCAGAACAATGTGCAAGAAGTTAAGTAACTTGCTAAAGATGGCAAAACTAGTAATGCAGGATTCTAGCCTATGAGCACTGCAAAGGCAAGATGTGATCTGTCTTATTTGCCACTGAAATCAATCCCCAGCAACTGGCTTGAAACATGGCACACAGGAGGAGCTCAATGAATGTGTGAATGAACAATAAACAAAGCCAGGATGTACACCTAAGGCAATCTGATCCAAATTCCATGCTTTTCCCACTTATATTAAATAGATAACAAAACTCAAAAATCTCTGATTGAGAACAAAGTTGAATTTGGCTGTCTAACAGGGAATGGTTGAATGATCCTTGCTAACCTTTTTGCAGGCATGCAGGAGGAAGAATGAAATGACCTAAAGCCACCGAATTTTTCATTTCAGCATTAGCTACTGCAGAGAGATAGTAGGCGTGAAAAACTGTAGCATTATCTTCTATATAATCAAGGCTCTGATATATTCTAGGAGAAAGAAAGGAAATCTTTTAGGTTATGAAATAAATAAGAATGTATTCAACCTTTCAAAAGAATGAATCAATGACTGGAAGTAGGGGTTTGTTACATTAAAGCATACATTTATGCTGGTCCTTTTTTTTTCTGGCAAGGAAGTACGAATACATGGCTTGAGATATTAGCAGTTTTGGGGCCTAAACCTAGGCAGATCTCAGCTTTAGAGACTTCGTTAATGATTAAATGAATTAGGAAACTTGACCTAAAACAGTACTGTTGACTGCACATCAACAGTAGATCGAGAGCCAGTAGCCTACGAGTTTTACCCATAGTCACTGTTTTATGAAGAGGGATCAATCAATTCTGAGGTAGGGAGTAGGCACTCAGCCTCCACATATAGAAGGCAACATCTTTCCTATAGGTGGGGATAAGAGGAAGGGCATGAGAGAGGGTGGTCATGCTGGGGAAGAGGTAACTAAGGTGCTACTAAGATAATGGCAGTAAGGATGAAGAACAATTAGGGGGATTCAGTTATTTGGGCACTGACTGATTGAGAGGGTAGGAGATGTTATTAAAAGTGACTTCGAAGGTTTTAAGTTTGGAGAACAGAGGCAGGACCTGGTGCAGGTATGAGGGGTAACCAAGAGATTTGGTTTAGACATCGAGTATGAGGGGCCGTCGAGGCGCCACGTGGAGGTGTGGGAGAGACAGCTGGAAGCGCGCACCGGAGGGCCAAGTGGAAGGCCAGGACACTGCGGCGGAAAGGAAAGGGGTAAGGATACCTATCTTTCTCCCACACCCAGGACTGAAACCTTGCTCGTTTCCGGTCTCACCCTATCATCGATATTTATTAGTGGGCTGCAATTTCCATCCCCAACTCCGAGCTCATCATGACACAAGAGGCAATGCCGAGTGGCCCGCAGGTACCTCAGCGTGTCTGGGTGTGAGGCATCGCAGCTGAACAAGAAGTCGGCTGCCCGCGGGTCACTGATCGTCCCCCCTTCGGCCACTGTGGAGGCAAGAGCACAAGGTGAGACCACTAAGCACCCTGGAACCGAGGCACCGGAGGGAGGAGCGATGTTGCCCTTGCCACCGCACCCACCCCTTCCGCTCAGCTTCCTACCCCAGAACCGCCTCAGGTCCCGGCTGACGCTACCGCTGAACCAACCGCGCTGCCCTTGAAACATGGCGCCACTTCGCCCGCGAGGCCGGGCAGGGGAGGGTCCAGAGCTGAGGTCGCTGATTGGTCCCAGGTCAGAAGCGGAGCTCCATGATTGGTCCCCAAGAGCAGTGGGTGGAAAAGGCCTGAGGCACTTGGAAGAGGGGTGGTCCCTACCTGGCTTCGCTGTTCCATTCTTTGGGATGGTTTGAGGCCTCCCAGCCTTCTCCTGATAGATGAAGGAGGGTCGCTGGAACTGGTGAGTTTGAAAGCCTAAGTATTAACAAAGTCATTCTGCTGTGTTGCACAGGCATATGTACAGATTCTGTGGCAACATGTATAATTTATTTATTTATTTATTTTGAGACGGAGTCTCACTCTGTTACCCAGGCTACAGTGCCAACAACCTCAAACTCCTGGGCTCAAGGATCCTCCTGCCTCAGCCTCCCGAGTAGTTGGGACTACAGGCATGAGCCACCATGCCCGGCTAATTTTTTCTAAATAGTTTTAGTTGGCCAATTAATTTCTTTCTATTTTTAGTAGAGACGGATCTCACTCTTGATCAGGGTGGTGTGGAACTCCTGACCTTGGGCGATCCGCCCGCCTCAGCCTCCCAGAGTACTAGGATTACAGGCCTGAGCCACGATGCCCGGCCCATAGTGGTGTTTTATAATTCATATTCATTAGAAGGATTTCTGCCTTAAGCTATATTCTGAGTTCTATGTAGAGGGATTGTTCAAATTATTCAGCATAGAATAACCACTTATCTGAGAAAACTGTGGGAAAATAATTTTGTGTCATCCATATTAAGACAAATACTGGAGAGCTGAGGTGGTATGTCAGAGAAAATATTAAGGTAGATGCTTACAAGATAGTGGAAAACATGTATACACCTGTGATCTGACATCATTCCCTTGGTCATCTGAATAAAGCATTCATTTCTTTCCTTTTAAAAAAACAGCTTTATTGTGGTACAATTTACATCCTGTAAAATTTGCCCATTTTAAGTATACAGTTTGCTTAATTTTAGTTTATGTAATTATGCAACCATCACCATAAAAATATTCATTTTTAAGATTTTTTTCCCCCAATTTTTCTTTCCTTCTTTTTTTTATGGCTAAGTCTTGTACCTCTCCAGGAAAACATTGCACTATTTAGTGTTATATCATTTTATAGAGAACTTCAATATTTGGTCACAGCGTTAAGAGCTCTTGGTTTCATAACTCCATGAGCCTTCTTTGAAATGATCAGTTTTTCAAAATTTAGATTAGAATTTATGTCTGTTCCCACTCATCTTTCATTATCCCCAACTTAATCACAACTTTTCCTTAGAATTTTCTCCTACTATTCTGGTGAATATTGACCTCCCCTTCTCTGTACTTTGTAGCAAGATAGATTTTATTATTTTATTTTATTTTATTTGAGACAGAGTCTCACTCTTGCCTGGGCTAGAGTGCCATGGTGTCAGCCTAGCTCACAGCAACCTCAAACTCCTGGGCTCAAGTGATCCTCTTGCCTCAGCCTCCCGAGTTGCTGGTATTACAGGCATGTGCCATCGTGCCCGGCGAATTTTTTATATATATACTTTTAGTTGACCAGCTAATTTCTTTCTAATTTTTTTTAGTAGAGACAGGGTCTCACTCTTGCTCAGGCTGGTCTCAAACTACTGAGCTCAAATGATCCGCCTGCCTCGGCCTCCCAGAGTACTAGGATTACAGGCATGAGCCACTATACCCAGCCACAAGAAAGATTTTAGATATTAATTATCTAGAATTCTAAGAGGTAGTAACTAGGTTCTCTTCTGTTCCCCAAACTCTTTGTCGTACTACTTAAAATTCTTTACCACAGTGCCTACACCCCACCATTAGAAATATTTACTTACTGAATATGGACTGTATATTAGCTAGAAGTATTATGTCAATATTAAATTTTCTGAATTTTATAATTTAGCACTGTGATTATATAAGAGAATACCTGGTTCTCAGGAGATATTTGCTGATGTACTTATGGACAAGGATTATAATTCCTGCAACTTAATCTGAAAGGGTTCAGCATAGATAGCATTAATAATAATTATACACACACACACACAATCATATGGATTGGATCTGGGGGGAGAAAGACCAAGAAAATGTGGCAAAATGTTAATAATTGGTCAATCTAGGTAGAGAGTATATGGGAGTTCATTATACAAATGTGCAACTTTTTTGTAAATTTGACTTATTATAAAACAAAAAGATAAAAGAAGAAAATATATTCCTTTAGTTCAGTAGTTCTCTGCCCCAGCCACACATTAGAATTATCTGAAAGCTTTTAGAAACTACAACTTCCTGGGCCCCACCTGCTAGAGATTTTTATTTAATTGGTCTTGGGTGGGGTCCAGGCATCTGAATTTTTAAAAAGCCTCCTGGATGAATGTAATGTGCAATCCAGAGTTAAGAACCCTTGCATAGTAAAAGTAATATATTTTAAGGCTGTGCACCATGGCTCATGCCTGAATTCCCAGCACTTTGGGAGGCTGAAGTGGGAGGATCACTTGAGCCCAGGAATGCAAGACCAGCTTGAACAACATAGCAAGACCTCGTCTCTACAAAAACCAGAAAACTCAGTGGGGCATGGTGGTGTGTGCCTGTAGTCCCATCTACTTGGGAGGCTGAGGCAGGAGGATTGCTTGAGCCCAAGGATTCGAGGTTGCAGTGAGCAGTGATGACACCACTGCACTCTACCCTGGGCAACAGAGTGAGAAGAAAAGAAGGAAGAAGAAGGAGGAGGAGGAGAGGAAGAGGGGAGAAGGGAGAAGGAAGAAGGAAAAAGAAAGAAGGAAGAAAAACAAGAAGCAGAAGCAGAGGAGGAAGAAGAATGAATAATTATTTTAGCTGTCACTTGTACCTTAGAAGTGAATTAATTTTTAGTTAGATTATGTTTCTCTCTATTGGCATGCTTTCCTTTTTTCTTTTTAGTCTTCTTTTATACCTTTCAAAATATCAAGAAAGGTTCCAGGCACAAAAATGTTCCAGGTCCTTACTACATTCTAATTGAAGTTAATTCATTAAAAAACAAAGTAATTTTATTTATTTATTTATTTTGAGACAGAGTCTTGCTCTGTTGCCCAGGCTACAGTGCCGTGGCGTCAGCCTAGCTCACAGCAACCTCAAACTCCTGGGCTCAAGTGATCCTTCTGCCTCAACCTCCCGAGTAGCTGGGACTAGAGGCATGTGTCACCATGCCCGGCTAATTTTTTCTATATGTATATATATATTAGTCAGCCAATTAATTACTTTCTATTTATAGTAGAGACAGGGTCTCACTGTTGCTGAGGCTGGTTTCAAACTCCTGATCTCGAGCAATCTGCCTGCCTGGGCCTCCCAGAGTGCAAGGATTACAGGCGTGAGCCACCGCGCCCAGCCACAAAGTAATTTCTTAAATGTAGCTTTAATCATGTCATGGCTGTTTCTCCAAATCAGCGGTTATAAATTTATGTATGTTGTATATTCCAATGCTACATTATCTATTATATATGCATTGTTTTTCACATTATGACAGATGGGCCAGTGAGCTTTTGCCCTGCCAAAAAACCTCTGTTAATTGTAATTTTAAAGGGCCAATGCTGAAGGCCCTAAAAAGTCTCCCCAAAATTGTCAGCTATAGAGAATGAAGCCCACTTAGATGGGGGCTTCCAAAGAAAAGAAATAAAGACAGTTCATCAAGACTACTGCTGAGATCAATGATGTTAAGAGCTTTAGATTTAGAAAGAAGGAACTAGCTGAAGGATGAGTACATTGGAGAGAATAAGATGAAAAATACTACTACTTAAATTATAGGCAGGAATGATGAAAAGGACATAATCAAAAGTAATTGGAAATATTTAACTATACTTTAATATAGAAAAACAAGGGCTCCTATAGTTAGATAAAGCAGGAAAAAGGAACTGAGAAAGGAAGAGAAAGAGCCAGAGATTTGCTAGACTAAGTATCTTGAGAAAATTCAAACCAAGATTATAAACTAGTCCAGACCATTTCTGACACTTTTCTTTAAGCTTCTGAAGCAGGTTTTTAAAATTACAGTAACAAATTCTAGAAAAAAGAGATGAAAATTTATATCAAAAGATAATTAAATAGGAGGAAGAGTACACATCTGAAAATTCATCTACTAAGAGTTACTATGCTGGAGAATAATGACAGCATGATAGAATTTCTGGGCACATTTGAAAAGGGTTCCCAAGCATCACAAACTCAAGCTGTAGTTCACTCCAGTAACAATACCATGATGATCACTCTCAGGAGAATGGCTCTTCTGTCATAGAAGACCCCAGGAAAGTAGAATGAAACCTTGAAAGGCTCCAGCAAAATCCATTTAGGATACTGAGAATGGAATTTGATTTATGAATCCTCTCTTCATTATTCCAGAGTTCCCATAAATTGGGAAGAGAATCCAGTGAGACTGGTAAACTATTTTAATACTGCTTTAATATCACTCTGAATTTATACAATAGTATAACTAATTACTATGGCTGTAAGATGTGCAGTGGTTCTTTATTCTCTCCACCATCGTTAAGACAGGGGCAGAAGTAGGGATAAAGTTTCTCCGTGAAAGTGCTAATGAAGGTATAAATGTGGATCATGGTTTTAGCATTGTAGAAGGACACTTGCCCTCCTTCATAATCCAGGTATATGCCCACCCTGTTGAGTTTGTCCATCAGTTTCAGACTACAAGAAGGCAAATCCAGAGCCTTTAAATCAGTTTGGTTCCTTAGTCTTAAAAGCCAGAATCCTTGCTCAGGAGTTAGAGGAGAGCTGCCCTTCCGAATGATGGATTCTCTGACAACTCCGAGGGTCCATTTTGTCTTCTTTGCTACTTCTACTTCCCAATACCACTTTCCAGATGTGAATCCTTTTGAGCCCAGCACAGCCACACTTGAGTCAAACCTCTCTGGATCATCGGGCAGTACCTGCTTAACGTCACCATGCCATACACTGGTTCGGTTTTTAGAGAGCACCAAATTTGGGTGAGCTGTTTTAGGGTCCAGAGTTAGTGGAGATAAGCCTAGTAAGAAAGTAAGAGAAAGTAGGGCATGGGAGAAAAGGGGGTGAATGCAAATTCCCATAGTAAAAGACAGTTATTTATTTAGACACCAGTGCTTTATTTCCCCGTACATATATACTCTTAGGCAAGCAATTACTTATACACTTTTTATTGTTTGGATATCCATGTTGCTATATTCTAGACATTTTTATAGTTAGGGTAAAAATCAGGCTTTGCTCTGAAGTAATCTATGCTCTATTAAATGAATCAATGCAAATAATGTAAATCTGTACTTTAGAAACTTTCATAGCAATCTGACTAATTTTATGTCAGTTGAATCTAATAATTACAAAATCAGGGTTATACTTTGTAATCTTTGTTTTTTTTTGGGGGGGGGGTTGAGACAGAGTCTCACTCTGTTGCCCGAGCTAGAGTGCTGTGGGATCCAGCTAGCTCACAGCAACCCCAAACTCCTGGGTTCAAGCAATCCTCCTGCCTCAGCCTCCTGAGTAGCTTGGGACTACAGGCATGTACCACCATGCCTGGCTAATTTTTTCATTTTTTTTTTTTTTTTTGAGACAGAGTCTCACTCTGTTGCCCAGGCTAGAGTGAGTGCCGTGGCATCAGCCTCGCTCACAGCAACCTCAAACTCCTGGGCTCAAGCAATCTTCCTGCCTCAGCCTCCTGAGTAGCTGGGACTACAGGCATGCGCCACTATGGCCAGCTAATTTTTTGTATATATATTTTTAGTTGGCTAATTAATTTCTTTCTATTTATAGTAGAGACGGGTCTCGCTCTTGCTCAGGCTGGTCTTGAACTCCTGACCTCGAGCAATCCACCCATCTCGGCCTCCTAGAGTGCTAGGATTACAGGCGTGAGCCACCACGCCCTGCCTAATTTTTTTTATTTTTAATAGACATGGGGTCTCACTCTTGCTCAAGCTGATCTCCAACGCCTAAACTCAATTAATCCTCCAGCTTCGGCTTCCCAGAGTGGTAGGATTATAGGTGTGAGCCTCTGCGCCCAGCCAGGAACATAAGAACTTAATGCCCTTATTAGGTACATTTATTAAAATTATTGGTTTTCTTCTGAAGCACTGAAGATCTAAACAATATCCTAATAGGTTATACTCTATGATATGAACATCAAGCACAAGAGGGCCTGTAAAGAACCTATGTACTTGGCCGGGCGCTGTGGCTCATGCCTGTAATCCTAGCACTCTGAGAGGCCGGGGTGGGCGGATTGCTCAAGATCAGGAGTTCGAAACCAGCCTGAGCAAGAGCGAGACCCCCATATAAATAGAAAGAAATTAATTGGCCAACTAATATATATAGAAAAAATTAGCCAGGCATGGTGGTACATGCTTGTAGTCCCAGCTACTTGGGAGCCTGAGGCAGAAGGATTGCTTGAGCCCAGGAGTTTGAGATTGCTGTGAGCTAGGCTGACGACAGGGCACTCACTCTAGCCTGGGCAACAAAGCGAGACTCCGTCTCAAAAAAAAAAAAAAAGAAAAGAAAAGAAAAAGAACTAATCAGGGCTACAGAAGAGGTTCCACAGATGAAACACAGATTAAGAGCCCCACAAACCAATAGTTATTACCCACTGATACTGATACCTGGAGAGACAGTGGACTGCATTTCCCTCCACTTCATGTACTGGATGGGACCTTTGAACTGGCCCAGGTTCAGCTTTCTGGAGATGATCTCTCTGGGTGCCAATGTCTTCATTCCTTGCTCCAACCTGGAGGGGACATAAATCATTTATCCTTAGATATCCTCCAGGAACTGAAGGAAGGATATTAAGAATACCATAGGGAAACACTTACCTATCCAACAAAGTTGCGATGTCCTAGAAGAGGAAAGGAGAAATAGAGATGTCAGATGCCTGTTCATCAACTCCAGAAATTTCTTTGGTGACACTAGTCATCACTAGAATTTGTGAAGATAGTCCCCAACCCATCTCTATCAACTTCTTTTATCTTCATATGCCTTTTCTAATCTGCACACCTGATCTAACCCAGGATAAACTGGCCTTACCTTGTTCTGATTTTCTATAGTTCCCTTCTATGGGGAACAAGAGAGAAGCTAATAAGACAATAATTAAGGTTAATCTATTTTTTACCTATACTTTTAAATGTCTCAGAAGAAAAACACAGTAGATATTCCAGTCCTAAAGCCACTTTTCCTTTCTCTAGCTAATTAAGCTTCTGAGTGCTGAAGTGGTAACCAATGCCTCTTTAGAAGTGAAGCTTCAGATAGCAAAGATTGGCAAACAGCTTTTCAGACAAGTCAATTTAATGATTGCTGAGAGCCAGTCAAAGGTACAACTCAGGCTACAACATTTTTATTTTTGAGAAATAAAGCTTCAAAGTTTTTTATGGAAAAATATTAAAATGTTAATGCTTATTATTATTGAGATTTTTATTATCGTTTTCTAGAAGGATGAAAGTAAAGCTCTCTGTTGAGCATAAAGTTAAAGTAGTCTCCTGTTTTTCTCCCAGAAAATCTTAAAAGCACTATAGCAGTTTTGTTTTGTTTATTTCCCTGGCAGTGAAAAGCCATTCCTGTATCCTTTCCAAACCTCTTCCCCCGCTAAGTGTACCCATAATCATATTGGTATGGAGTCTCACTTTGAGAAAGTCGAAGGAGTTCTGCTCTTCCATCCGTGTCTGAATGCTCTCCAACAAGTCCTTGGCTAGGAGACCCTGCTCCTCAAGCTTATTCATATTTAGCTCCATCTCTTCATTCATGGCTTTCCCCTCTTCCCGGAGCTCGCTTAAAATGTCCTTTTCTTTGTTGTGCAGGAACTGATGTAGCTTTAGAAACTCCAAGGATACATGTTGCTGCAGATGTAGCTTGTTTTCCTGGAAACCTCCATGATTATCACCACGGTTATTACCAAGACTAGTACTTGGGGATGTGGGCCCACACCACCAACACTCACTCACTTAAGAAATATCATCACAGAAAAATGCATACAAATGGCTGTTGAATATCAACATTCATCCACACTAAAATAAGCCCTTTGGGAAACTTATTCCCTCTTTCCCAACTCGTTTAATAGTTCAGAGTTCAGGATGAAATAGTCGAAAATGGTCTCTAGGTTCCTACTGCGGTACCAAGGCGGTAACCAGTGCCATATAAATAAGACTGTGGAGGTGATCAAACATTCTAGAATGAATAATAATAACCCCCCTACATTGATAAGCCAATATCTACTAAGTGGTACTGATAGACTGGGGCCATTGGGAAGCTGAAAGAACTGTTCTTATTTAGAAATCAGAACTGGAGCAGGGAGGTGCCATTCCTGCTGCCAAGACAATGCAGAAGAAGCAGGAGACCAGCAATGTTGGAAGCACTGTAATGGATAATGTAGCTCTTTTCTTGGATAACCTGAGCATCCTCATGGCTGAACCATTTGTCATCCTGACTTCCGTTCCTCCTCCTCATTCTCATTTCTGGTGATTTCTACCTATATCTACTCATTACAGTCACATCTAGGATGTGACTCCCCAGCAATTGCATCATCTCCAGAATAACTTTTTCTTTTCTTTTTTCCTCATGCTATGCTGAGGGGAACAGAATAACTTTTTATGTTCTTGGCTCACTCTACCCCTACTGCAACAATTATTGGATCTCATTGAAATCTCCTATTCATTGACCCCTCCGTTTCTGTTTATCAACTTCTATCTTCTATTTTCATGTCCCCTCTTATCCAGCTTGGATTCTATGGTCGATAATTATTATTGCACTTTTTTTTTGAAACAGAGTCTTGCTCTGTCACCCTGGGTAAAATGCAGTGGGGTCATCATAGCTCACTGCAACCTCAAACTCAAAATGAGCTCAAGTAATCCTGTCTCAGCCTCCTGAGTAGCTGGGACTACAAGCATGCACCATCACATCTGGGTAATTTAATTTTTCTATTTTTTTGTAGAGACAGCATCATACTCTTACTCAGGCTGCACTAGAACTCCTGAGCTCAAGCAATCCTCCCACCTCCGCCTCCCAGAATGCTAGGATTACAGGCATGAGCCTCCGTGCCCAGCTATTATTGCACACTTAAATAGTCTTAACTCCTTCTCCTCTAGCTCATAGCCTTTCAGTTTACCTTTTACCTTTCTCACCACTATTTCTCAGTCTTTTTTTTTTTTTCTTTGAGACAGAGTCTGACTTTATTGCCCAAGCTAGAGTGAGTGCTGTGGCATCAGCCTAGCTCACAGCAACCTCAAATTCCTAGACTCAAGCAATCCTACTGCCTCAACCTCCCGAGTAGCTGGGACTACAGGCCTGTGCCACCATGCCCGGCTAATTTTTTTTCTATATATATTAGTTGGCCAATTAATTTCTTTCTATTTATAGTAGAAATGGGGGTCTCGCTCTTGCTCAGGCTGGTTTTGAACTCCTGATCTCAAGCAATCCACCTGCCTCGGCCTCCCAGAGTGCTAGGATTACAGGCGTGAGCCACCGCACCCAGCCTATTTCTCAGTCTTATTTGTTGGTTCTACTTCCTCTAACCAAGCTCTAAGTCTTAGACTTACTTGATATTCTGTCCTGGGCTCTTTCCCCTTCTAATTCTACACTTTCTTTTTAGGCAATATCTTTTCCTTCTAGGGCTTTAAATACCATCTAATGCTGACTGCTCTGGTTTTTTAAAAATTTTAATAGTTACTTTCTTTTTTAGTTTTTGTCTCTTTTTTTTTTCAGTAAACTGATTTTCATTGTCCATGTAATGCTGACTTCTTATCATTAGCCTCGACCAACTTCTGAGCTGCAGATTCCTGTATACAACTGGCTATTTGACATCTCCACTCACCCTTGACATTTAATCAGTCACCACATCCAGGTAAATTACGACCTTCAAAGCATATACTCAAGCAATTTATTTCTCTGTATCTCCACTGTCTCACTAAACCAAGCCACCACCATCATTCTCTGGGACCACTGCAGTAGACTTCTATATTGTCCTTGCCGTTGCCTCTCTCCAGTCCATTCTCCACATAGCCGCGAGAGTGATATTTTCAAAATGATGAAATGTCATGTCCATTCTAAACATGTCCTATTTAAAAGCCTTTAGGCCGGGCATGGTGGCTAATGCCTGTAATCCTAGCACTCTGGGAAGCCGAGGAGGGAGGATCACTCAAGGTCAGGAGTTCAAAACCAGCCTAAGCAAGAACGAGACCCTGTCTCTACTATAAATAGAAAGAAATGAATTGGCCAACTAAAATATATATAAAAAATTAGCCGGGCTTGGCAGTACATGCCTGTAGTCCCAGCTACTCGGGAGGCTGAGGCAGAAGTATCGCTTGAGCCCAGGAGTTTGAGGTTGCTGTGAGCTAGGCTGACGCCATGGCACTCTAGCCTGGGCAAAAAGTAAGACTCTGTTTCAAAAAAAAAAGCCTTTAATGGCTTCTCATTATTCACAGGTTGAAGTTCAAAATTCTTCACATAATCTACACGAGGGCCTACATGATTGGACCCATTTCTGCTTTACCAATATCATCTTGCTTAGCATGTGTCAGCTTTATTGTGCTTTTCTCTGTTTAACATAGCAAATAACTTTCTGCCTCAGGACTTTTCCATATGCTCTCTTCTCTTCCTAGAACATTCTTCTCCAGACCATCTTCTTCCTATTCCCTTCACCCAGTTCACTTGGCTAAGTTATTTATCCTTCAGTTATCAATTTTTAATAAGTGACTCTTCAGAGTCACTCCATTCCCTCAGTCTAGGTTCTGTTCTCCATTTTTTATTTATTTATTTATTTATTTTTATTTTTATTTTTTTTTTAGAGACAGAGTCTCACTTTGTTGCCCAGGCTAGAGTGAGTGCCATGGCATCAGCCTAGCTCACAGCAACCTCAATCTCCTGGGCTCAAGCGATCCTACTGCCTCAGCCTCCTGAGTAGCTGGGACTACAGGCATGCGCCACCATGCCCGGCTAATTTTTTGTATGTATATTTTTAGTTGGTCAATTAATTTCTCTCTATTTTTAGTAGAGACGGGGTCTCGATCTTGCTCAGGCTGGTTTCGAACTCCTGACCTCGAGCAATCCGCCCGCCTTGGCCTCCCAGAGTGCTAGGATTACAGGCGTGAGCCACCACGCCCGGCCTGTTCTCCATTTTTATCCTATCATAATACCCTATATTTTCATTTATAGTACTTATCACAGTTGTTATTTTATTATTATTGGTAGGATTGTTTAATTAACATCTGTCTCCCACCCCCAGCATCTAGTAGTATAATGCCTGACCCACTCAATAAATATTTATTGAATGAATGACTATGGACTCTAATAGTCAAGAGTCTATTGACTCTAATAGCTGAATTAGGAACTCTTATAACAGAAACAAGATTATCTGAAGACATCATTACTATCTGTCCTTCTTCTTTTCCTGAGTCTACATATTTCTTCTTCCAGATGCCAAATGCCAGAGAAGGCTCTCCTCCATGAAATAATTAATGAAGAAATAGGACTCCCAATTTAGCACCCCAAACCTAGGGACTGATTTTGCCAAATCTCTAACCATTAATGTTGTCCTAGAGCTCCTAAGAAGTTGAAAGTGTAGGCAATAACTTTATTTGCTTTGGGGGCAGCTAATAAAGATCAAATCAGATGGAGAAAGCCAGCAACCTGAGACATCTTGGTCCAAAGATCACAACAGAGATTATAACTCTTGGTCCAGAGTTATAACCCCAAGGAAAGAATGGTATTTCTTTGAACATAGAAATCTTTAGTATATTTTCTGGTAAATTCCTTACTTTGCCATAGATAAAGAGAAAGACCAGACAAATTTCAACACACAACAATCGCCTAGGCCAGGCGCGGTGGCTCACACCTGTAATCCTAGCACTCTGGGAGGCCAAGTCGGGTGGATTGCTCAAGGTCAGGAGTTTGAAACCAGCCTGAGCAAGAGCGAGACCCCGTCTCTACTATAAATAGAAAGAAATTAATTGGCCAACTAATATATAGAGAAAAATTTAGCCGGGCATGGTGGCACATGCCTGTAGTCCCAGCTACTCCGGAGGCTGAGGCAGGAGGATTACTTCAACCCAGGAGATTGAGGTTGATGTGAGCTAGGCTGACGCCACGGCACTCACTCTAGCCTGGGCAATAAAGTGAAACTCTGTCTCAAAAAAACCCCAAAAAACAAAAAAACACAACAATCGCCTAGTGATTGAACCATCAAAAGGATCAGCATGTTAGAGGAAAGGTTAATCCGCTCTATTGATCGGCTATTAGGAACCTACCACACCACCATATGTCTTTCCACCCTACAGTCTCAGTTTTCCAATTCTATAGCCCAAGTGCTATTTAATGTATTGATAATATATGTATAGGCACCTTTGCACCCTCATAGCTGGAGGGTATATTCCAGTTTGATCTCATAACCCCTCTACCCTGCTTCTCACCTTGAAATCAGCAATAATATCCTTCTGCATATTCTTCAGGGACTGAAGCTCCCTCAAGATTGTCTCTAGTTGATCCTGTTGGATGGCAAGATGCTCCTGGAAATATCAAATAGAATTAACCCACATCAACTTGGGAGATAAAGGTCCATAAAGGACATCCCCTTAAAGCCTCAGTGTGCCAGAATAAAGCAAACTCTTGCTGCAAAAAATCTTTCCCTTTCCTTGTATCATAATTCCTGTCCTTTTCAAGAATTGTGACGAAAATTACAAGCATCAGAAAACTTAGTTTTGCCCTCTTATTAGCTATCTATAGAAGTTTGAAAAAAGGTAATAGAACTCTGTATGTTCTCTACTCTAGTTACACTGTTCTCAACATCTTTACTTTTACTTAGGTTGTTCTCACTTAGAACACTTGTTTTCTTCTCTCTGCTCTTCCCAATCCAAATGATTTCCCACTCCAAGTCCTTTCTCTTTCTTTCACTGTACATCCTCTAACTATTTCAGCTTTCTCCATTCTTCTCAGAAATTCTAAACACTTATGAATTACAAATGTAACAAAATTTAACTCTCAATATTAGGCTTTTATTGACTCTGTTATTTCCTTCATTTTAAACTTGACCAAATTCTGAAACTTTTATGACAAGATCAATATCTTACATGTCCATATGCTACACAATGTTTAGTAGAGTGTTGTCATGGCAGAGTTAGGTAAATATTAGGTTGAGGGAGTAGGCCAGAGCTCCTCCACTGTTCCTTAAGCAGCAACTCTAGAGAAATAACTTTGCAAAATATGTTGTATTTTCTGAGTAGTCTGAGCTTTCTAATCATTATTTGAATAAAGAGATGGGGTTGGAAAAGAGAAAAAAACCTATAAAAGATTTTTCCAAGTTTTCCTAAGGGATTGCTCAAGGCCCAGGGCTCACTCACCATGAAGAAGCGGACAGCATCAGAGATTTGCAGGAACTCCTTAGAATGTCCCTCAGGCAACCGAGCATCCTTGCATTGAAAGCAGATCAGTTTCCCATCTGGCTTACTGAACAGTTTCAGATTCTCTCCATGCTCTGGGCACTGTGGATGGCCCTTGAGTAGGGGTAGCTTCTTAATCTTCTCTACCAGCTTCTCAAGTACAAGGTTGAATGTACAGTTGCTATATTGACATAGCATCTTACACTCAGGACAGAATGTTTCTTTTGTTTGCTGCTTCCAAAAATTTTGGATGCAGGCTTGGCAGAAGTTGTGGCCGCAGCTTAACATTAGTGGATCTCGGAACCAATCATGGCACAGTGGACAGTGTAGCTCCATAGTAATATCTTGTATCACTGCTTTGGAGGGTAGCTGGATGATTGTATCATTCATTTTAACATAGTTGCCTGGTTCAGTGTTGGAGGAGAGGTTGGAGGATACCTTTGGAAAAGAACAGCTAAAATGAGTTTCTCTTTCTTGTTGCCCAGTTCAGCACTCCAAAATGGTGGGCTCTGTTCCTAAAGGAGCTGAGAATTGGTGCAACTAGAGTAAAAGCACCATAATCTCTCCTTTGAAAGTGATCCAACAAATTCAGTGCTTTCTAACACCATAGTTTATGACACTATTTAAACTTTAATAGAGAACCAAGGCAGAGAAAGAAAGAGTATTCAACCAAAGAAATGTATTTTGTTTTACTTCCCTCTTTTCATTTACTCTCTCCATGGATTAGTTGAAAGCTTTACTTTCAACTTCTGTTATACTGGTTATGACCTTTATTTTGTTTTCTAGAAATCACGTACAAAGAACTGGAAGATCGATCATATTCCTCAGTCAGTGGCATATCATTAACCATCCAAGATTCCCCTACTCCTTTTTGTAAAACACATTTAAGAAATATAAATACAGGCCAGGTGCGGTGGCTCATGCCTGTAATCCTAGCTCTCTGGGAGGCCGAGGCGGGAGGATTGCTTGAGGTCAGGAGTTCGAGACTAGCCTGAGCAAAAGCGAGACCCCGTCTCTACTAAAAAAAATAGAAAGAAATTAGCGGAACATCTAAAAATATATAGAAAAGATTAGCCAGGCATGCCTGTAGTCCCAGCTGCTCGGGAGGCTGAGGCAAAAGGATTGTTTAAGCCCAGGAGTCTGAGGTTGCTGTGAGCTAGGCTGACACCATGGCACTCTAGCCTGGACAACAGAGTGAGACTCTGTCTCAAAAAAGAAAAAAAGAAATGTAAATACAGAAAAAATGCAAAATCATAAGTGTGTAGCTCATTGACTTTTCATAAAATGAACATATCTGTGTGATAATTACACTGATAAAGAAACAGAACATTAGCAGGTTCCCCAAAACCCCTAAATCCTTGCTTCATGCCACTTCCCCTCACCAAGGTTGACCCTTATCCTGACTTCTAACACTATACATTAATTTTGCCTGTTTTAAAACTTTATGTAAATGCAACCATGGGATATATACTCTTTCGTTGCTTGCTTTTATTCAACGTGACATTTGTAAGATTTAGCTCTACTGTTGTACATAATTGTAATCCAATCATTCTCACTGTTGTATAATAGTCCATTGTATGAATATGCCATAATTTACTTCTTTATTCTACTGTTGATAGTCTTTAGGGTAGTTACTAGTTGGGACTATTATAAACAGTGTTGCCAGGAAATTCTTGCACAGGACCTTGAGTATATTTCTCTTGGGTATATTCCTGGGAGCAGATCATAGAATTGGCATATATTCAGCTTAGTAGATACTGCCAAGCTGTTTCCTAAGTAGCTGTATAAATTTATACTGCCCCCAGTATTGTTCCAAATCCTTGTCAACACTCAGTATAGGTATATTCATTTAAGCTATGAATGTGTAGAAGTATTGTGGCTTTCATTTCCATTTGCCTGACAACTGTGGATGTTGGGCCCATTTTTCTATGTTAATTGTCTGTTTGTATTCCTCTTTTGTGAAGTGCTTGCTCAAGGTGCCTATCTTACTGTTGAGTTGTCTGTCTTTTTTTATTTATTTACAGAAGTTCTTCATGTATTCCTAGATAGGAATTTTAAATAAATACATGCATTACAGGTATCTATTTTTTACTCAGTGGGTTGTCATTTCACTTTGTTAATGATATCTATTATTGAACAAGAATTCTTTTATTTTTATGTATAACACAAATACAGAAAGCAGCATAAAAGAAATATATAACTTATTGAATTATTAATAGTTAAGCGCTCATGAAAGGAGACAGAACCTTGCGAGATATGCCAGAAGCTCTTCATATACTCCTTATCACCTATATGCCTTTCCCCCTATTCCCGAGATGACCACTATCCTGAATTTTGTGTTTATTATTTCCTAACATCACTTTATAGTTGTGATACATATATACCTAAATGATATACTGTTTTTGCCTGGTTTGATGTTCATATAAAGAAAATTATGTGTATACACTTACACACATATATATATGGTTTTTTAGAGATAGGGTCTCGCTCTGTCACCCAGGCTGGAGTATAGTGGTGTGATCATACCTCACTGCAACCTCAAATACCTGGGCTCAACTTATCCTCCTGCCTCAGCCTCCCAAGTAGCTAGAACTATAGGCACACACCACCACAACCAGCTAATTTTGAAATTTTTTTATAGAAACGGGGTCTTGCTATGTTGTCCAGGCTGGTCTCAAACTCCTAGCCTCAAGTGATCCTCCCACCTTGGCCTCCCAAAGTGCTTGGATTATAGGCATGAGCCACTGCACAGGCCCACAAATTATATTTTATATGTTCGTCCTTGCCTTGCTTTCCTCATTGTGTCTCCTGTGTTCTAATACAGTTATAGATCTATTCTTTTTATATAAATTTCATGGGATTTTGAAAGGAGAATAAGTATGTGCAGCCAGCTTTCACTGAAAGCATTTAAAGGCAAAAATATTGACCACACCAGCTTGGGTCAAGGAATAACAGTCAGGATAAGTGTTTTAGTCCATTTGTGTTTGCTATAAAGGAATACTTGAGTCTGGGTAATTTATAAAGAAAAGAGGTTTATTGGGCACATGGTTCTGCAAACTGTACAAGAAGCCTGGCACCAGCATCTGCTTCTGGTGAGGGCTCAGGCTTGCTTCCACCCATGGTGGAAAACAAAGGGGAGCTGGTGTGTGCAGAGATCATATGGCAAGAGCAGAAGCAAGAGGAAGGGGAGCTTCCAGGCTATGTTTTACAATCAGTTCTCTTGGGAGCTAGCAGAGCAAGAACTCATTCATTACCACAAGGACAGCACCAAGCCATTTATGAGGGATCCACCCCCATGACCCAAACACCTCTTCATTAGACCCCACCTCCAATGTTAGGATCAAATTACAACATGATGTTTGGGGAAACAAATATCTAAGCCATAGCAATAAGCAATCAACAGATCAAAAAGCCTGGGAAGCAAGAGTTTGCAAAAGGAGATATACTGGGAAGCAAGGACTTTTAAAAGCTCCCACATAGACCAGGTAATCAAGAAGCCCATGAGCATGTCCCAGTATGGAAACATGCTCAGAAAAGGCCTGAGAAGACTCTGAGCTTTCACCTCTGGCTGACCATCGGGCTCCGTGTGAGCAGAAAATAAAGGTTAAGGCAGAGCTATAAATAGCCTGGCCAAGTGTTAAAGAAAAATCACAACATAGAGCCAATTGGCAAAGACTGGAAGAGTACTTTTTTGTTTTTATTTCTTATTCTTGGCTCTGGGCATTTGAAGAAGCTCTGTCAAAATACTAACTGACCACTGAACTAATTGAACACAGGTTTCAGTGGCTACACATGACAAAGACTTTACAAAAATAGTTTAGAAAAATCACTAAGCAAGCAAACACTATAATAAAAATCCAAAACAAGCAGCAACAACTAACTCTAGGAATGGAGAGAATATGATTTTCAGAGATGCCACATTGTAATATTTAAAATGTACAGTTTTCAACAAAAAGGCATTTACAGAAACAAGAGAGTATGGCCTATTCACAGGGGAAAAAATTGATATAAATTTTTCCTAAGGAAGCTCACACATTGGACCTACTAGATAAAGATTTTAAATCAACCATCTTAAATATGCTCAAAGAACTAAAAGAAGCCAGAACAATGTATCAGCAAAGAGAGAATACCAATGAAGAGTTAGAACTTGTTAAAAGGAACCAAATAGGAAATATGGAGCTGGGCCAGGCACGGTGGTTCATTTTGTAATCCCAGGACTTTGAGAAGCTGAGTGAGCCCAGGAGTCCAAAAACCAGCCTGGGCAACATAGCAAGATCCTATCTCTACAAAAGATTTGCAAATTAGCCAGGCATGCTGGCATGCACCTGTAGTCCTAGCTATTCAGGAGGCTGAACTGGGAGGATTGCTTGATCCCAGGAGCTGGGGGCTGCAGTGATCTATGATTGCACCATGGCACTCCACCCTGAGTGACATAATGAGGCCCCATATCTTAAAAAAAAGAAGAAGAAGAAAGAAAAGAAAATATGGGGCTGAAAAGTACAATAACTGAAATAAGAAATTTACTGAGGAGCAGAAATATGAAAGAATGACCAAAAATGAACAGAGCCTAAGAGACCTGTGAGACACCATCAAACATACTAACACAAGTCTGGGCACAGTGGCTCACACCTGTAATCCTAGCACTCTGGGAGGCCAAGGCAGGTGGATCGTTTGAGCTCAGGAGTTCGAGGTTGCTTTGAGCTAGGCTGACACCACAACACTCTAGCCAGGGCAACAGAGTGAGACTCTGTCTCTAAATAAAATAAATAAATACAAACATGCCAACATGTGCATAATGAGAATCCCAGAAAGAGAAGAGAGAAAGAGAAAGGTATTGAAAGAATATTTGAAGAATAATGGTTGATAACTTACCAAATATGATGAAATTATACATCTAAAGAGCTTAACAAACTTCTAGCAGGATAAATTCAAAGAGATCCACAATGAGACACATTATAGTCAAAGTGTCAAGCGACAGAGAGAGAATTTTGAAAGCAGCAAGAGAAAAGTGACTCATCATGTACAAATGATCCTCAATGAGATTAACAGCCAATTTCTTTTCAGAAAATATGAAGTACAGAAAACAGTGAGATGACATATTTGAACTGTTGAAAGAAAAAAAGTGTCAACTAAGAATTCTGTGTCCATAAAAATCATCCTTCAAAAATGAAAGAGGTATCAAGACATTGCCAAAGGCAACAAAACCTGAAGGAATTTTCTAATAGTCCTACACTACAAGAAATGATAGTAGGTCTGCTCTAGAAGAAATGCTAAAGGTAGTCCTTCAGTCTGAAATGAAAGGACACTAGGAAGAAACTTAAAGCCATAAAAAGAAATAGAGACCAATTTTAAAGGTAAATATTAATTGCTACATAGGTAAATATTAATATAAAGATCAATATTATTGCAGCTTTTGATTTATAAGTCCTCTTTTACCCTTATTTGATTTAAAAAACAAATGCATAAAGCAATAATTATAAATGTGTGTTAATGGTACACAATGTATAAAGATATATTTTGTGAAAATAACAACATAAGGAGGAAACAGAACTGAAAAGGAGTAGAATTTTTGTAGTAAAACTTATTGTTTTGTACTATTAAAACTAAGTTGTCGTTAATTCACACTTGACTGTTACAAAGTTAATATATTAATTGTAAACCCTTCAGTAATTACTAAGAAAAAAACACCAAACAATGTAAAGAAAAAGAGAAGAGAATCAAAATAGTACACTAGAAAAAAAGCAACTACAAAAGGAGGAAATAATGGAGGAATTTAGAAACAAAAAAGATAGCACATATAGAAAATAAATTACAAAATGGCATAGGTAAGTCTTTACCAGTAATTACATTTTATCAAAATGGATTAACTTCTGATTAAAAGGCAGAGGTTGGGAGAATGGATAAAAAGAACATGATCCAACTATATGTTGTCTACAGGAGACTCACTTTAGATCCAAGAACACAAATCAGTTGAAAATGAAAGGATGGAAAGATATTTCATACAAATAATTACCAAAGAGGGATGGAGTGGCTATACTAATAGCAAGCAAAATAGACCATAAGATAAAATTGTTACAAGAGACAAAGAAGGACATTATCGAGGATATGATAAAAGGGTCAATTCATCACAAAGATATAACAATTATAAACATATGCATGCCTAACAACAGAGCCCCAAATATGTAAAGCAAAAACAGAATTGAAGATAGAAATAGATAGCTCTACAATAATAGTTGTAGATTTTAGTACCTTACTTTTTCAATAATGGATAGAACAACTAGACAGAAGATCATTAAGGAAATAAAGGAATTGAACAACACTATAAGCCAACTAGACCTAACAGACAGTTATAGAACACTCCATCCAAGGATAGCACAATACATAATCCTCTCAAGTGCACATGGAACATTCTACAGGATAGACTATATGTTAAGTCACAAAAAAAGTCTCAATACATTATAAAAGATTAAAATCATACAAAGCATCTTCTCTGACTACAATGGAATGAAACTAGAAATCAATAACAGAAGAAAAACTGGAAAATTCACAAATATGTGAAAATTAGACAACAGACTCTTAAATAACTAATGGGTCTAAGAAGAAATTACAAATGAAATTAGAAAGTACTAATAGAAAAGCAAAAACACAACATATTAAAATTTATGGGATGCAGTGAAAACATTGCTAATAGGTAAGTTATAGCTATAAACTCGTACATTAAAAAAGAAGAAAGACCACAAATCAATAACCTAAATTTCCCCGAGCTAGAAAGAAAAGTACAAGCTAAACACAAAGCTAGTAAAAAGAAGGAAATAAAGATTAGAGTGGAGATAAACAAAATAGAGAATAGAAAAACAATAAAATCATTGAAATAAAAAGTTGATTCTTGGGGAAAAAATCCACAGAATTGACAAACCCAAAGAGGGAAAATTCAAATTAGTAAAATCAGAAATGTAAGTGGGAGCATTAATACATGCCTTATAGAAATAAAAAAGGATTATAAGAAACTACTATTCTATGCCAACAAATTGGGTAACCTAGATGAAATGAAAAAATTCCTAGAAACACACCAACTACCAAAACAGATTCAAGAAGAAATAGAAAATGTGAACAGACCTATAATAAGTAAAGAGAATGGATAGTAGGCAAAAATCCTCCCAACAACAACAACAACAACAAAAAGCCTAGGAACGTATAGTTTCACTGATAAATCCTACCAAACATTTAAAGAATTAATATCAATCATTCTCAAACTCTTCCAAAACATAGGAGGGAACACTTCCTAACTCATTCTATGAGGATAGCTTATCTTGATCCTAAAGCCAGATAAAGACATCACAAGAAAACAAACTATTTTTAGTTATCTTTTCACAAGAGAGTGAAAAGATAACTCACAGAATGGAAGAAGATATTTGCAAATCCTATACTTTATTAAAGTCAAATATATATCTTGATTAGAGATATATACTTCATATATAGCATATATAAAGAACTCTTACAACTCAACAAAAAAAGGACAAACAACCCAATTTAAAAATGGACAAAGGACTTGAATAGACATTTATCCAAAGAAGGTAGACAAATTACCAATAAACACATGAAAAGATATTCAATATCATTAGTCATCAGGAAAATTCAAATCAAAACTACAATGAGATACCACTTTATACCCACTAGTATGGCTATAATTTTTACAAAATGGAAAATAACAAGGGTTGATGAGGATATGGAGAAATTAGGACTCTTGTACTCATTGCTGATGAGCATGTAAAATGGTGCAGCCACTGTGGAAAACAGTTTGGCAGCTCTTCAAAAAGTTAAAAAGAATTACCTTTTGACCTAATAATTCTAATGCTAGGTGGGACTGAAAAAGAATCGAAAACAGGTATTTAAAAAATAACTTGTACACAAATGTTAATAGCAGCACTATTCACCATAGCCACAGGTGGAAACAATCCAAATGTCCATCAGCTGATGAATGGATAAACAAAATTTGGCATATCCATGCAATGGAAGATTATTCAGCCATAAAAAGGAATGAAGTTCTGATACATGATACAACATGGAAGAACCTCAAAAACATTATGCTAAGTGAAAGAAGCCAGACACAAAAGATTACATATTACATGATTCCATTTATATGAAATATATGGTATAGGTAAATCCACAGAGACAGAAAGCAGATCAGTGGTTACCAGGGGCTGGGAGGAAGGAGGAAATGGGGAGTGACTGCTCAATGGATATGAGGTTTCCTTTCGGGATGACAAAAGTGTTTTGGAACTAGACAGACATGATGGCTGCAAAACATTGTAAATGCACTAAATGCTACATTTTGAAATGGTTAATTTTATGTTATATTAATTGTACCTCAATGTTTAAAAAAGTGAAACCTTTTGACTCCAGAGCCAGAATTTTTAGACTGAACAATATCCTGCTTTGCAGAAAGTTATAGTGCCTTCAGTGACTACTTGATGGCTGGTCACCAGAAGTGGCTTCAATGTCAATACCTAAGGGTGTGATGGTATAAGTCAACATTTAATGATGCCAGCTTTGTATCTGTGTCCACACTTCCTGGGGCATAGAAATAAGTAACACAGGAGCTCTGTCTATGAGCTGCTCTCATCTGGACCTTCACTACATTTGTGGCCAGGGCAAAGTACAACTAGAAGCCCCTGGCTTCTATTTTTCAATTTGCATGTTGTCTCCCCCTGAAGGATAAAAAACTTAAATACTGACAGAAGATTTATTCTGAGGCAAAATTCCTGAGGGTTGGTCCAAAGATTATTCTCCTACTCCCGAGAGGGAAACTGAAGCTCAGAGGAACATGAGCTTGCTCTGTCACTCAAGTCAGTGCTAGGATCAGGGAATTCAAAGAATTATATCCCAAAAGCCAGAGCCATCTCCATCTCCTGTGCGTCATCTTGAGAATTTGAGTATCCAGAACTACTCTGTTTCTCATTCTTAACCCTCCATTCCCAATTAGAAGTTTGTATTTACCTGTACTTATGGGCTTAGTTTCTCTCTTATTCAGATTTATTCTAGCCAGGGAATCATGGCTAAAAATCTTTTGCCTATCATCAAATTCCATTCTCATTGATAACTATTTATGTTGACCTTATCCCATACTGTTTATGTGTCCAAATACTTTAGTTAAGTCCCTAGCCATTTGCTTCATAGTTTCCCACACAGCCTGTGTTCCTTATCCCTGATACCTATCTCCCCAAACCCAGGCAAAACCTGAGTCTTGCCTGTCCGGACCTAATATAGCCATTTTCTCCTTGAATATTACCTCTCCATCATTCTCTTCAGTCTCCTTTTCTGAAACTATCAGAAAGACATCCAGAGCTTCTCACTCTAGTGTCCATTTTTCTTGATTTCTTTTTTATATTTTCATAGCTCTCTGTGCTTTGCTCTGGACATTTCTCGCATTCTTGTTTTATAGGCGCTATTTATTTTTTGTTTCTTTAAACATCTTTTTTTGTTTGTTTTTGTTTTTGTTTTAGGACACAAGATCTTGCTATGTTGCCCAGACTAGCCTCAGACTCCTGGACTCGAGCAATCCTCCCTTAGCCTCCTGAGTAGCTGGGATTATGGGATTTTGGGCTCATTCCACGCACCCAGCTATGTTTTTTTTTTTTTTTTTATTTATTTATTGAGACAGAGTCTTACTCTGTTGCCCTGGCTAGAGTGTCATGGCGTCAGCCTAGCTCACAGCAACCTCAAACTCCTGTGCTCAAGCAATCCTTCTGCCTCAGCCTCCCGAGTAGCTGGGACTACAGGCATGCGCCACCATGCCCGGATAATTTTTTCTATATAGTTTTAGTTGCACAATTAATTCATTTCTATTTTTAGTAGATACGGGGTCTTGCTCTTGCTCAGGCTGGGTTCAAACTCCTGACCTTGAGCTATCCTCCCGCCTCAGCCTACCAGAGTGCTAGGATTACAGGCGTGAGCCACCGCCCCCAGCCCCAGCTATGTTTTTGAAAACATCTTTGAATGAGGTGAGTTCTTCCTGAACCAGCTATTTGCACGAGACTTGTATGAAGGTGGAGGTGAAACCATATTTGAGGCTATTTTCTTTATGAAACAATGTGTGCATGAGTTCTTTTTTCCCCATGATCAGCATTGCAGGGTTTCTTACAACGAAGAGTCTATCTCCTCACTCTACCTCACCAAAAGACTGCTTCTTGCAAATATGGCTTATTTGTCTTTGTTCAACTTCACCTTCTCTATATCTCAAATTTTTGTGACAAATGGGTGTAGGGAAGCTCCAGCTTAAGCCTGCTTGCCTGTTTTCATTGTTCTATACAACAGCTTGTGGGTCTTGGCCCATAGGATGGGGTGTTTTCTTGGAGAACTATGTCACTCTCCCTTTGTGTAAGATCTGCATCCCTAGGCATCCTCTTTCACATTCCTGTTTGACTTTCACCATATTTGGCAGTACTTTCTCATAGATTATACTCCAAGCTATTTGTTGTCTCTAGTTTCATTGCAATGGTTAGTCTATTTTTACTTAAAGAAGGATAAGTTTCTAAGAAAATCACTGTTTTTATTCTACTTCTTAAGAACCAAAGCTTAAATTGTTTTTGACACTTTATCTATGTATTTAGAGAAGGGTGTCAACATCTATGTATTTAGAGAAGGGTGTCAATATACCATCTTAACAAAATTGGGTAATGGACTTCCAGCAGTAATCAGTATGGATGCCTTTCCACACAGATTACAAATTGACTTTCTCTCCAGCCCATAGGAATGGGGCTCAAAGTCAATATTTAGCAGTGTTATAGAAAATATTACGTGCTATTCTTTGCACACTTGAATTTTAAACTAAGACTAATTCCTAAACCCACTAGGTATCTTAATTGCAGCAACTGTCACTCCCATAGTCCATGCTAAAGGTCAGGCCTACACATATCATGTGGCTGCCACTACCTCTCCCAGGTCACCAATGGTCCACTCCATAGACTGTCCAGCAATCAAAGACATGACCTAATATAAAAAGATGATCTGGGCCAGGCGAGGTGGCTCACCCCTGTAATCCTAGCACTCTGGGAGGCTGAGGCAGGTGGATAGCTCAAGGTCAGGAGTTCAAAACCAGCCTGAGCAAGAGCAAGAACCCATCTCTACTAAAAAAACAGAAAGAAATTAGCTGGACAACTAAAAATATATAGAACAAAAAATTAGCTGGTCATGGTGGCGCATGCCTGTGGTCTCAGCTATTTAGAGGCTGAGGCAGGAGGATCACTTGAGCCGGAGTTTTAGGTTGCTGTGAGCTAGGTTGATGCCACGGCACTCTAGCCCGGACAACAGAGTGAGATTCTGTCTCAAAAAAAAAAAAAAAGATGATCTGGCAAACCAGAACCTCTTGTGAATTTGAATCTGGAAACAAAGGGAGAATCCATAAATTGACAGCAGGAGCAAAAGCTTAAAGATTGCCATGAGGTAGTGTTTGGGACGTGAAAAGTCATGGCACAGAGAGTCATAAGGAAACAGAATAAAGGAGATGAATTTTGAACAGAAGGCAGAGGAAATGTAGAGATGAAGGGTGGAGGGAGTCAGTTGGCAGAGACAAGACTTATAGAGAGAAACAAATATGGAAAATGGCTGTTTATGTTAACCACAGCACCTGTCCTTTGGTTCTTCCTGGATTCCTATGCCTAGCATAATGCCTCATTCAACAAATGTGGCAGAGGAATGAGTGTTTATCCTCACAGTAAGTGAGGTTACCTCTTTGTTTAAGGTGACTTGTCTGAATCTCTGCTCCTGTAATGGACCCTCTACCCCAGCACCCTGTTGAAATTTTTTCTTAGAGTGCTGGGGTAGAGTTTGCTAAACACTCATTTAAAATGATACTCTCCATCTTCCTTGACTTATTTAATCTATTCTTTGGCCCTTGTGATGTCCTAATTTTCCTGTATCTGATCACTCCTATGCCTTGGCCGGTTTCTCTTCCTCTTCTCATTCTCTTAAGGGCACATAATCACCATGGGCTGTCTTCAGCTCTCTTCTAGGTTTATATTCTCTTCTTACCAAGTGAGCCATTCATTTCTAGGACTTCTTATACAACCTCTATAAAGCTAACTCCCAAATCTGTATTTCTGAGCCTAAGACTGGGTCCTTGAAAATTAACATGACTGAAACAGAGTTCAGATTTCTTCTTAAATCAGTTCCTTCTCTTGACTTCCCTATTTGTATTGATTGCAGCAACAATCTTCCAGTTTTGAAATCTGAGTTGTTTGCAGTAACTGTCACTCCCACAGTCCATGCTAAAGGTCAGGCCTACACATATCATGTGGCTACCACTCCCTCTATCCAGTCACAGATGGGCCTCAAACCTATCTGTGGATTTTATTTTATTCTATTCTTCCTTCCTCATCATCTAATCAGTTGCAAAGTCTAGTTGAAAAGGGCCCCAGAATTCAGATTTTTCTACAACATATTGAAAATTCATATTTCCAGTATTATTTCCTATGGCTATGCTGTACACTAAAAACTTTTAATTCACCATCCTTTGCATATTAATAATTCATTTAATTTTCATTAACCAAAAGATAACAAAAGATTTAAAAATAAGATTAATTCATTTTTTGTTCTAGGCTGAGTGGGCAATTCTGTGGACGTGAAGAGAAAAATATCTGTTTATTCTCCACCCTCTCAATATGTGCTTAGAAGACAAAACCCAGAAAAATATCCCATCAGGGAATATGCAAGTACAGTAAAAGCCTGCATTTTAAGAAGATTGCATTTAAGCCAATCACGACTTAACATGCAATGTCTTGAAAACTTTAAAAATAGAATAAAATAAAACTTGTAGGAGAACCTGGACACTTGAAGGTGTTCTAGGAAAAAGGATACCTACCAGAGTCAGTTTGTAATCCTGGTGAATGCAGTGTCTTTTGAAGGTGATATCATTTAGTAATTTTATTCCATGTGTTTTAAAAATATATTTAAAGTATACAGTGGTTGCCAGTGCTGGGACAGGGGGAATGGGGAGTGACTGATAATTATGGGATTTCTTTTGGGGTTAATGAAAATGTTCTGGAATTAGATAGTGGTGATGGTTGTACAATTTTATGAATATGCTAAAAACCACTGTATTGCACACTTTAAAAGGGTGAATTTTATGATATGAAAAATATATTTAGTGTTATTGATTATCTATATGATATGATTGGTTTATCATTAATTCATAAAACATGATATTATTGATTGGTTTTTTTACGGTTAATTCATCTTGCCAGCTAAGGTTTTGCCAATTGTCCTGACTTTTAAGAATTTATCCTCTGCTATAAAATAAGGGATTAATTATATTAGCTAATATTCACTGAGCATTCACTGTGCAAAAGGCTTCATATATAGTATTTTATTTAATCTTCATAAGAACTCTACGAGAATAGGTATTATTACCCCATTTTTAAGGAAATTGAAGCTTAAAGAGTTTAAGTATCTTGCCAGGGTCACATATTTGAACTCCTTATCTGACCCCAAAGCCTATTATCTTAACCATTGAGTCAGCGAAGAGCCAATTAATTTGTTTTGTGTAATTGAATTTATTAAATGGATCAAATTTGTGAGGCATAATATCTGGAATAACTTCCTACTGCTCTAGAGGGACATATACAATTGGAAACCAAAGGTGATTCTGAAATTTGTTTTTGTTTTTTAAGAGAGAGTCTCACTTTGTTGCCCATGGCATCGGCCTAGCTCACAGCAACCTCAAACTCCTGGGCTCAAGCAATCCTGCTGTCTCTGCCTCCCGAGTAGCCGGGACTACAGGCATGTACCACCATGCCCGGCTAGTTTTTTCTATATATGCTAGTTGGCCAATTAATTTCTTTCTATTTATAGTAGAGACAGGGGTCTCACTCTTGCTCAGGCTGGCTTCGAACTTCTGACCTGGAGCAATCTGCCTGCCTCGGCCTCCCAGAGTGCTAGGATTACAGGCGTGAGCCACCGTGCCCGGCTGAGATTCTGAAATTTTTGTACCTGGAAATCTTTTAGGAAATCACATCAATTGCCAGCCCTTTTAGGGAAAATCTGACCTTAAGGCAAAAGGAGAGAAACTAAAGTCAGGAATTGATACTTATCCTTGTAAATCCCTTACTGCAGGAATCACTTTCTAAGAAAGCATGTCTCCTCTTTCCACTCACTGTGCACATTCTCAAAGAACAAAGAAAAGGCAAGGATTAGAGCTATGAAGTCCTTGGAAACTTGTAGAAGAAATATTTCATTTTTACCAGAGATTTTTTTTCCTGAGAAATTTTGGGTTGTAAATTTTTGAAATAATGGTTAATAAAATATTTAAGGAAAGTTTATTTATTGCTTTTCAGCCTTTATTCCTCCAAAGTAATTCTTAAACTTTGATGGGCCGATTTTCCGAAGAATTAACTTTAAGAGCAGAGAAATACAATTTATCGAGAGACAAACCATATGGCACAGCTAGATCAAACACAAGAGCAAGATACATTTCTGCTTCACAAGTTATGCCATCTTCACATAAGAAAGAAAGATTCTGAACTTTCAGACTTCTCAGAGCTTCTCAGAGTTAAAAGAGATTTTAAGTCACTTAATTCACTCCTTTCTGGCACATGCCTGAACATTTAAAATAATGGGAAGCTCACTATCACAAAAATAACTTTTTTTACTATTATGGAAAAGTTTCTATTTTTACTGATTTGGCCTTAAAGGAATATATATAATAGGAATAAGCAATAGTGTTTATTTTTTCCTCTAGAAATTATAAGCCAAATGCTTATAGCCCTGTTTGCTTCAACAGCTAAGGACAGAAATGAATAAAAGTAAATCTAAAGGTCCCATGATAGAGGAAATTAGAACCTGATCTTAATGATTAATATACATATAATGAAATTAAACTTTATAAGAAGTGGAAACTGGCAGAAATGATGATAACTCAGAATATAAAGGCCCATGTGTTAAAATTTCTTTTTGATAAATTTTAGTGAGTTTTTCAGTGTTCTTGTAGTAAATAAACATTTTCCTTTGTCTGTCTGACAGTCAAGAAAACACTAAGTTCAGAAGAATATAACTTCCTTTATTTTAGCTCTGAAGAGTTCTTAAAGGAAGGAATTTAATTAAAAATGTTTAACTCCTATGAAGTCATCTGTTTTAAATATAAAATATAATATGTGAACAAACCAAGTTACACATAGTAACTTTTAAATCTAAAACTAATCAAATGTTTACATTAACAGGGAAGGTAAATTTTTATATAGCATGTAGTTTAATTTTTTTCAAAATCTTTTGGTGGATTTCATTACTTCCCTACCAGCTTCTCTAATCTAAATTCTCAGTTATTCCAAGGCCTGGAGAGAGTATAGTAGCTACAAGCTGTCAAAAGTTAAATACTTCCTTTTATGAATTTCCTTTCATGCTCCCGAATCCATATCCCCTGTTGATCCTGTTTTTCACACTATGCCTAGAAAACCTGCTAAGTTAGAAAAAAGTAACTAACCTCCGTGAAGCTCGGTCATCAGGCCATGAGAGGGCAGAAGTGGACACTTGGATCAGTGCTCAGTAGGCCCAGCATGGCTGCAGACCAGGAGGCAGGGACTGGTTAGTTTGCTAGGAATGGGCTCAGAGCATGACAGAAGGAAGAAAAGTTCAGGAGCTGGAGAGAAGGGGCAAGGCCAGACTGAGATCTGGCAGATTCCGTGACAGTTTGTCAGTTGCTTTGATCATTATTTGGTTAAGAAAAAGAGAAACCCTGATTGGAATAGCTGACCTGCCCACTTTTTTTATTTGGAGGGTAAGAGGGCAGCTTATTTAGATTCGGGGGGGTGTCGGCAGTCTAATCTTAAGGTTTACAGATCCCCATTTCTGGACTAGGCTGCTCTATGAAAGAGGAAATAAACACCATCATCAACCTATAAGCCTAACGCATGATAAATGACTACCTTAACCCTGCTTATGACCCCATCAACAGCATTAAGATGCCAGCTGTGTGGCTTTAATATCGAGCTAGTACACCTCTCGCATTTCATTGAAATAGCCCCAACTCTATCTCTGAGAAAGAAACACAGGCCTGGAAAAATTCCCAGGTTCTAAGGAAGCAGGATGAGAAAAGACTTATTTCATACAGCTTTCTTCAGCAGTTTTAGCTTGCAGAGATACACACCAGCAGCACTGCGCTCCTGAGTGACCTATAAAGAGCCATCATAGAACCACTTTTTCCTACAGTGATTCCTCTAACTCAATATATTTTCTTGAATGTCTAGCTTTTACCTAGCTGTTCAGCCTTAATACCCACAACTCTTTTCCCAGTGTTTGGAGTTGCCCAAATGTGTCATGCTTCTGCAGCTTTGCACATGCTATCCCTTCTACAGAGGGTCTCTCCACCCCTATGCCCCAGTCATTATCACTTTACCAAACTCTTCTGTGACCACCCTTCCATCACGCTTTACCCACTCCCCTGACCCTTGTAGAAAATATTTCTGGCTCTATACCAGAGTTCCCAACCTCAACACTATTGATATTTTTGATTAGCTAAGTCTTTATTGGGGGGCGGGGGGGTTGCCCTGTGAATTTTAGGTTGTTTAGCAGCATCCCTGGCCTCTACACACTAGATGCCAGTACCACCCGCCACCATAGTCATGAAAAAAAAGTCTCCAGACATTGCCAACATGTCTTCTGGGGGTAGGGGTTGGAATTACCCCCTCAGCTGAGAACCACTGTTTTACACATTTCTATAGCACCCTAGATCTTTGTACATGTCTACACTACTGTGTCTTGCTCACCTTGACAGTACATGGCATTAGCTGGATCAAATTCTTTGTCAAATAAATGGCTATGAGATGCTGGTGATCACTTAGAAACTATAAGCCAAAAAAATTAATTTTGTTTTATCTTGATTATTTTTGTTGTTGGCTAAAATACTTAACAATGCTTAGTATAGATGATTATACAAAAGCCTGGCCTCTGCACATTCTTGAAACTTAGGCCAGGTTAAAGACTGAGAATACTAGCCTAGAAGATGGAAGCCTTGTCTCCCTCCAGAGGACTGAGTGACCATAGCTAAGACATTTAATTCCTTTGGGTACTAGATCCTCCTTTAAAAATGTGAATTCCTAGGCCAGGCACGGTGGCTCACGCCTGTAATCCTAGCACTCTGGGAGGCCAAGGCGGGCGGATTGCTTGAGGTCAGGAGTTCGAAACCAGCCTCAGCAAGAGCAAGACCCCCGTCTCTACTATAAATAGAAAGAAAATAATTGGCCAACTAATATATATAGAAAAAATTAGCCGGGCATGGTGGCGCATGCCTGTAGTCCCAGCTACTCAGGAGGCTGAGGCAGCAGGATTGCTTGAGCCCAGGAGTTTGAGGTTGCTGTGAGCTAGGCTGACGCCATGGCACTCACTCTAGACTGGGCAAAAAAGCGAGACTCTGTCTCAAAAAAAAAAAGTGAATTCCTAAGACTCCCTTCCATCTCTAGAAGCCTCTGATTCCAAATCCCAAGCTTCACAAAGGGGTACTTCAGGCCTTTATTTCACTATTTAAAAACGAAGTGAGGTTAACCTCTGACAGTTGAACAAATAAATAAATAAAAATAAAAACAAAGTGAGGGGCAGGGTAGATGTGATGTCTAAGAAACCATACATATCAAGTTTTACAATAAAATTAGTAGGAAAAAAGTCATAACGTTATTTTTATTTTCCAAGTCTCAATTTTATCATATACAAAATAAGGATGATAATATCTACCTCATAGGATTGTTGTAAGGATTAAAGGAGATGATATATGTAAAGTGAGCACATAGTGAATACTCCAAAAATGGTAATAGCTGTTATCATTATTGCAACTAACATTGCTATGGCAAATCAATTTTTTTTTTTTTTTTTTTTGAGACAGAGTCTCACTCTGTTGCCAGGGCTAGAGTACCCTGGCATCAGCCTAGCTCAGAGCAACTTCAAACTCCTGGGCTCAAGTGATCCTCCTGCCTCAGCCTCCTGGGTAGCTGGGACTGCAGGCACGTACCACCATGCCCAGCTATTTTTTCTATTTTTAGTTGTTTGGCTAATTTCTTTCTATTTTTGGTAGAGACGGGGTCTCGCTTTTGCTCAGGCCGAATCAACTTTTTATTTATTTATTTATTTTTGAGACAGAGGCTCACTCTGTTAGCCTAGCTCACAGCAACCTCAAACTCCTGGGCTCAAGCAATCCTCCTGCCTCAGCCTCCCAAGTAGCTGGGACTACAGGCATGCGCCACCATGCCCGGATAATTTTTTGTATATATATTTTTAGTTGGCCAATTAATTTCTTTCTATTTTTAGTAGAGACAGGGTCTCGCTCAGGCTGGTTTTGAACACTCCCGACCTTGAGCCATCCGCCTGCCTGGGCCTCCCAGAGTGCTAGGATTACAGGCGTGAGCCACCGCGCCCAGCCCAAATCAACTTTTTGTCTTGAAATACATCAACATTCAGGCATACCTCAGAGATATTTCGAGTTCGGTTCCCAACCACTGCAATAAAGCAAATATCACAATAAAAAAAAAATCACACATTTTGGTTTCCTAGTTCATATAAATTATGTTTCCACCATACTGCAGTCTAAGTGTGTAATAGTATTGTGTCTAAAAAATGTACACACTTTAATGAAAAAATAATTTATTGCTGAAAAATGCTAATAATCATCTGAGCCTTTAGCAAGTCATAATCTTTTTGCTGGTGGAGGGTCTTGCCTCAACGTTGACTTCTGCTGACTGATCAGGGTGGTGGTTGCTAAAGGTTGAGTGGCTGTGGCAATTTCTTAAAATAAGACAATGGAGTTTGCAACGTCAATTGACTCTTCCTTTCACAAAAGATTTCTCTATAGCATGCAATGCTGTTTGATAGCGTTTTACTCATAGAACTTCTTTCAAAATTGTAATCGATCCTCTTAAACTCTGCTGCTGCTTTATCAACTAATTTGATATTGTAATATTCTAAATCCTTTGTTGTCACTTCAATAATGTTCACAGCATTTTTTTTTTTTTTTTTTTTGAGACAGAGTCACACTCTGTTGTCCTGGGTAGAGTGCCGTGGCATCAGCCTAGCTCACAGCAACCTCAAACTCCTGGGCTCAAGTGATCATCCTGCCTCAGTTTCCTGAGTAGCTGGGACTACAGGTGTATACCATAATGCCCAGCTAATTTTTCTATTTTTAGTAAAGACAGGGTCTTGCTCTTGTTCAGGCTGGTCTCAAACTCCTGAGCTCAAGCAATACCTCCCACCTCTGCCTCCCAGTGTGCTAGGATTACAGGTGTGAGCCACCGTGCCTGGCCTGTTTGCAGCACGTTTACTGGGAGTAGATTCCATCTCAAGAAACCACTTTAGTTGCTCATTCATAAAAAGCAATTTCACAATTGCTTCCTGAGAAGCAATTCTTGCCTAGGTGTTGGGTTCTTGTTCTTGCCTAGAGATGTTTATGTCTTCTGCCTATGATGTCTGAAATGCCTAGTACTGTATCTGGAACATAGCTATTGCTAAATAAATAGCAGGTATGATTTTATAATACCTTCTTGCCTCAATTCTTCTTTTTTTTTTTTTGAGACAGAGTCTCACTTTGTTGCCCAGGCTAGAGTGAGTGCCGTGGCGTCAGCCTAGCTCACAGCAACCTCAAACTCCTGGGCTCAAGCAATCCTCCTGCCTCAGCCTCCCGAGCAGCTGGGACTATAGGCATGCGCCACCATGCCTGGCTAATTTTATATATATATACTAGTTGGCCAATTAATTTCTTTCTATTTATAGTAGAGACAGGGGTCTCGCTCTTGCTCAGGTTAGTTTCGAACTCCTGACCTCGAGCAATCCACCCGCCTCGGCCTCCCAGAGTGCTAGGATTACAGGCGTGAGCCACCGTGCCCGGCCCTTCTTGCCTCAATTCTTAAGGGAGACAATATAGTCCTGCTCCCACTAAAATAAACTCTTTGCGCTTATACTCTAAATCCCTATCAAATTTTCCTGATGAGTTGGGTTAGACAATGAAATAACAAAAGTCAGTGTCCCAAAACAAGTCTATGGTGATAGTAATCAGAATAGTGGTTGCCTGTGGGATATAAGCATTGTCTAGAGAGAAGGCATAAGAGAACTTTCTAGGGTGATGGAATTGTCTATTTTGATTGGGATATTGGTCATATGAATATATTAATATACATTTGCCCAAATTCATCTAGTTATACATTTAAGACTAGTGCATTTTGCTGTCTATGAAATATACCTCAACTTTTTAAAAAGTCAGAATTCCCCCCTCCTACTATTTTCCCCTTAAAACAGAGACCCAAAACACAAATGTCTATAGGAGCTTGGCAGCTAAGTTAAACGTGTAATTGGACTGGATAGAATGTAATACAAGGGTCGAGGGCTGCCAGCAAACTGGAGAGAGTATGTTCTTTATTGTGATCACGTGGACGATACATGCAAAAGCAGAACCTATATTTACTAGGCACCTCAGGTGTTTTGGTCAGTAGTCAAGTTGTGACACACTGTGCTATGTTACAGAGCAATTAATAGTCTCGAAACTGGGATACGCAAGATGATCTACTGAAATGTAGGAAGATAAATATTTAGAAATTTTTTACATTTTTTAATTTGCATGTTTTCTTCCTCATTTCATTTTAGAGCATAAAAAGGAACGCACTGAAGGGTGTATACCACATTTATCTTGCATACCCTGTACCAAATCAAGCAACTGAGATCTAGGATGTGGGCAACATTCCCAAGAACGCAGCGAGTTCACAGACATGACTCAAGGATAGGCACTGCACCACTGGCATAACTGAGACTCCATGGGGAAGACAACGCTGCTACAACCACTGTAAGTAGGGAACAAGTTTTACTGCACATTTCATTCTTACAGTAAGGGAGAGAGCACTGCAGAAATTACTCCCCCTCCCATTCTAAAGTGCAGGCTGAATTGTGAGTGTTATGTGAATCTCTGCAAAAGAAAAAAGAGCTGGCATGGTGGGGGAGTGGAGCACACTTTGAAGGTCTGTGACCTAGCTAGGCTATTGTTTGTTCACAGAGAAGCATACCAACTTATTGACTAGCTTACCAGTGTGGTAGATGGCAAGCACACCGATAAAGCCAGGGTGAAGGGGGTGCCTTGGCAGGTCAGAGAGCACAACTCTAGGTTCCAGTGTACCCAGGTCAACTCCATAGTCTGGCCTAACAGGCCGATAGGAGTCCTCACTGGGCATGGTACCTGCCAGTATATTCCAACTCAACCTGCTGGTTGGAGAGGTGTTCTTCAGAAAGGACTGCCTGCTTTCCACTCTAGTGGAATCAGGCAATCCAGAGAAACCCAGAGATAGCACTCTGCCTGGTCCATTATTAAAATAAAGGTTCTATTGCTCTAAACAGGACCCAGTGTGGTTAATTTTACATGTCAACCTAACACACTCAGTATAATGGATGTTTAAGCAAGAATGAAATTTATTTATCTCTCAAATAAAAGTCCAAACATGTATAGTGGCTCTGGTTTACAAAGTTGTCAGTCTCCCAAGTTCTTTCTGTCTACTTGCTCCACCGTCTCTAGGTTGTTGCCCTTATTTATATGGTCTAAAATGTCCACATGTGGCCATCTAAAAATTGATGACTATGAGAAAGAAAGGGAAAACTGCTTTGAGACAACCACATCTCTGGCACACTATGGCAACCAAAGTCCAGCCCTGAATCATGAAACCAAAAGAAACAAAAAGCAATCTCAGAGTATATGAAAAATAAAAGAGTTTATATACTCCAGATAACAATCATAAAAAAAATCAGGCTATTAAAGCTCAGAGCATTTGATGCCAACAACCCACAGTTCCTGCACAAGAACATAGAAAAATCCAGCCAGAGTCTGTCTGTCCTTAGCAAAAAGGCACACATCATATATAAATGCGGTGGTACTGACGATGGCTGATTTTTTTCAAACAAACTGGGCAAGTTTTAGTATATTTAAAGGAAGTGCAGAGGCACCGACTACAGAAGATGTGACCACATTCTGTAGAGTAGACGTGTCTTCTACTAACTTCAATCTCTGTGTACCCATCCATGCAAATTCGACACCAGATATAACCAGGTAGTGTATGACTTAGAGTTTCTTCTTCCAGGGCATTACGATGGACACTGTTGGTCACATATACATCTCTGTCCCTCATCAACTCCTCCTCATTAGTGCTCACCACACAACTGCTAATTTGGCCTTGGAGTGACCTTGTGTTTCCCCTGGGCCTCCTGCTTCGTTTAGTATTCACAACAGAGTCATGATGCGTCAGGTCTATAACTACAGGTTCTTGAGACTCACAGGTGAGGTCAATTACTTCATCACTTCCCCCAAGTTCTATCAGTTCTGTGTGCAGGGCCATGTCAGGAGATGGGGCTCCTTCCACAGCTGTAAGGAATTCTCAGCCTTGTCTGGAATTGACCTTGCTACCACAGCATACCCCAGTATTCATTGTGCTTTTTTGGATTCAGTCTTCAGAGAAGTGATCTGTGGCAAAGGTTATAGCAAATGTTGAGGTTCTCAATGTCTCATCACTGTTGGTCACTCTCTGACTTACATAAGAATTCAGAGATCAGATTTTCCAGTATATATGAGCTCTTATTCTGGTTCCAGTCCTGTCTTCACTTCCACAGCTGCTGTGCTAACAGAGGAGGTGAATCTTCTAGGAACCACTTCTAAGACAGTTTAATCTGAATTTTTAACTGAAAAAAAATGAAAGAAAAATTAAGCTTTAGCAATGTTTAAGATTGTATGGTAGTATATATAATAGTACTATATGTATATGTATGAAATGTATAGAGATATGTAGAGAAAATGCATAATAAAAATTTTTGATATTTATGCATTTTAACAAAGTTTAGAGACCACTGCTCCTCTTGAAACTGAGTGCCCCTCCCCATTCCATGTCCTGATGGTAGTGAGGAAGAGGTAGTAAGAATCCAAAGGGCATTTACATGAAGAGAAGTACAAAGTCATTAAACACCAAGAAGGGTCACTATTTCATCCAAGAGCCATTTATGAGCATCTCAAAGCAGCACTCATTTTTTTTTTACAAAGTAAAAATGGAGAGACCAAAAAGCTCTTTACACATTTGAGTTTCTAATAGCAAGTAAGAAATAAACCATTTAGTCTACTTGCTCAGGATTCTCTTTCTAACAGAGGCAACAAGTGGAGTTTTCAAGAACTTTAGTCCAGATTCTTTTCTAGGAAAGAGGTGATGAAGTGTGAGCATTAGCTATAGAGAGACTTGGTTTAGTCTAGGTTCTAAGACCTTTGGGCACATGACCTAGAAGTTATTTAAGTTCTCAAAAGTAATGCATCATTAATCATTAGGGAAATGCAAATCAAAACCATAAAGAGATACCATTTCCTGCCAACTATAATAAAAAAGACAGAGATAATTATTAGTGAAGTTGAAGAAAAATTGGAACTCTCATACACTGCCAGTGGGAATGTAAAATCGTACATTCAGCTTTGGAAAACAGTCTGGCAGTTCTTCAAATGTTAAATATAGTTTCCATAATATCCAGTAATCCCACTCCTAGATATATATACCTAAGAGAATTAAAAACTTATGTCCACATCAAAAACTTATACATGAATATTCATGACATTATTCATAACAACATAAAAGTGGAAACAACCCAAATGCCCATTAACTGATAAATGGATAAACAAAATTTTATATAAAGTATTATTCAGCAATAAAAAGGAATGAAGAAGTACTGATACTTGCTATAATATGGATGAACTTGGAAAATAGAAGTCAGTCACAAAAGACCACATATTGTATGTTTTTGTTTATCTGAAATATCATGAACAGGCAAATCCACAGAGACAAATTAGTGGTTTCCTAGGGCTGAGGGGTTTGAGAGAAATCAGGAGTGACTACTAACGGGTACAGGTTCTCTTTTAGGGGTGATGAAAATGTTCTAAAATTGAGGTGATGGTTATACAACCCTGTGAATACACGAATACTCATTGGATTGTATACTTTTAAATGTGTTAACTGTGTGGTTTGTGAATTATGTCTCAATAAAACAAATACAAATTGACAGACATACTACAAAACACAGTGTGACTCGATCCGGATTTAGACATAAACTCCAGAATTTGGTGAGGAAAATGGGCGGAGCCCAGAGGAGGGCGCAGTACTCAGCGCTCCACAGCACGCACAGCGCTACTCAATTAAATAGGCAATACTTCTCCAGAACTCCATGCACACTTGCATCTCCCCATCACTGCCTTCAATATTTGCGTTTCCTGACCGGCCTGCCGCTCCTCATTCCCGCTGTGTCCAGGGAAAGAGAGCCCTTGAGACGAAGCTGAGCAGCCCCGGAAAGCAGTGCTTACCACCTCTCGGCTCCACCCATGCACCCTGCAGCCCATTAATGACCTAGATATTCTGTCCTGTCCCGCCCAGTCCTGTCGGGGCAGTTATTCAGCGATAAGAGAGCAGGAAGGGTGTGCTGCAGGAGCGTGCCACTTTACCGGCCCTCCGCGGCTTCTCCGTCCGGGACAGAGGCCCACGCAAGCCGAACCTGAGTGCCTGGCTACACCAGACCCGGAAGGAGGACCGGGCGGCCACAGGCCAGGGGGAGCAGTTGAATGGAGAGAGAGAAGCAAAGGGAGGGGATGGCGCGGGAGAGGACACTACTCACAGCGGACGTGCCCAGGCTGCCCACGGCGCCTAGCCAGCAGAGCCAAGGTCTCGAAGTGGCGCCTCACGGTGCAAACTCCAGCTGAATTGCGTAAAGCCCTGAATTCTTTCCCCACCCTTCCCGACCCCCAGTTTTCATTCGCTTTTATGGCTTTTGAACTGCCCAATCAAAACCCGAGCCCAGGGTGGCTCGTCACCGGTCTCTGGGCAAAAAGCGCTGTTTCAGATTAGAAAAGGGGACTTCCCCGTGCAACGTTTGCTCTTTCTCCGAAGCCTGGTGATTTCCGAGAAAGAGGAAGGGCGGGGTTGCTTTTCTCACGTACCCAACCCCCACCCACCCCCGCGGTAATGAGATCAGCGACTTCCCACTCTCTATAAACAAGCGATTCTCAGTGGAGGCAGTAGCCCCTCTATGGGGCGCTTTGGAAATTAATAGGTCTATTTTTGGTTGTTCCAATGATGAGGTCACTCGGAGTATTTTTCTGGAGGCTTAAGGCCAGAGGTCCCGACCTACATACAAACATACTTAATATATGAAAAACCTGCTTATAATCTGGGCTTAAAATCACACGTAAAAACGTGTTTTATTTTTCAGCTATTTTATTTCTTGAATATTTAGTGACCACCTACTACCCCAGGCTCATATACACTGAATTTTCCAGGAATGTAACTACCTAGGCAACTCAAAGGAAGATGTATGTTGGTTTTTTGTTTGTTTGGGGGATTTTACCTAGAGATTTTCTCCATTTCAGAGAAACACATCAGAACCAGCAATACCATATTTGAATCTGAGCTATCACTACAGAGCGCATCTGTCTTTAATGCCACAGGTTCACAGAGATCTTGGGTCAGTTGCAAATGCCTGACACTTGTTCACACCAGCCAGTGAAAACAGGCTAGAGCATTTACATACCAAACTACTTGACTTTCATAACGATAGTAGTAAAAGAGACACCACAAAACATGTGTTATAAAAAGGGGGTGTTGGAAAAAAGGGGGATATTGGATATGATTGGAGTTGAAATGTCTCATCTACACTGGAGTCTTGGGGACTATGCCCACCTCAGTCTGCCAATCCTGGGCTTGGATGCGGAGTCCCTGTCCTAGAAATCTGGCAGATAAGTCTCAATTACACAAATGACTTGCTTACTGCACCATCACTAGTTAGTGACTGAAAAACCTTCATTTTAGAGGTAAGAAAACTTAGGCCAGGAAAGGTTAAGGGAGATGAATAAGGATGAACTTTGACAGAGGCAGGACTAAAAGCTCCTGAGAATGCAATTAGATTTCCTGAATTCCCCGAATATGAAGGTCATTCTTAGAAATCCTGAGGCTGCTGGAAAAGAGCTGTGCCTGCAGGCCTGCCCTTGGAGGAACTGTTCAGAGTGAGAGAGGAAAGAAGTCCTCACTTGTTACCCCAAGCCCTTTAGGGAAAGGGATTCCTCCACAGCTTCTTTTTTCACCAGCTCAGTGACAAGTTCTCCCTTGTATGGGTTGAGTGTCCCAAATCTGAAAAGTTGAAATAAAAATGCTCCAAAATCTCAAGGTTTTTGAGTGCCAACATGATGCTCAAAGAAAATGCTCACTGAAGCATTTTGAATTGTGGGTTTTCAGATTAGGGATGTTCAACTGTTAAGTATAATGCAAATAAATTCCAAAATTCGAAAAAAATCAGAAATTCGAAAAACTTCTGGTCCCAGACTTTTCAGATAAGAGATAACCCATCCTGTATCTCCCGATATCTCCCTGCTGCGGTAATTTGCTCTAATGAGCTATGAAAATAAACAATCTCTGGAAGTAAAAGCAGTTGCCTAGAGCCTTACATCTTATAGAGCCCTTCTCATTGCATCCCCTTGTCAGAACAACCATGAAATAATGCCTGGCATAGAGTAGACACACCATATTTATTGAACAAATGATTGAGTAAATAAATTATCGATGCAGTAAGTACATTTTATAATATAGGAATAATTATCCCATTTTGTGGCTATGGTGACAAAGAGTCAAGTCAGTAGTATGACTTTTTTAATTCCTTTTATGGAATTAAGATTCAAACTCAGGTCTGAATCCAGTGGCATTCACACTTAATGCTAGTCCCTTAGAAGCTTTGAATTTGTAATAGGAGTTTGAGATTGCATGTGTTATGAGCCCAGCAGAGAAAGTTAACAGGAAAATCACGGTAGAACTGATGCTTCACCCAGATCTGATTCTGTGAGCCAGTCCCCAGGTTTTGTATATTTTGCTGCTAACAGCTAGCACCTGCAGATTACTCTCAACCTGCAAATTACCCTCAGACACTGGAAGTGTCTGGGAGTTTTACATTTCACCCCATTCCACAAGCCCATATAGCCAAAAACAGACTGATGTGGAGTACCAAAGCCCAGTTCCTTTGCATTAAGGGAGGACAGACTCTGAGGTGTGTTCTTTGTTCTAGAGCTCCCTGTTTGAGTAGGCTGAGTGCGGAACTTCTGAAATCACACACTCGCTTGGCTTCTTCCCATTCCTGTCCTTCATCCCCTCATTCCCTTACTGTTTTTTCCCTGGGAGCCTTTCCTTCTTAATAACTCACTTGCATCCAAATCCTTGGCTCAGTGCTTGCTTCTACAAGAACTCCAGAGACACTCACTGACTCTTCAGATGATGAAAATGGTATGCAAACTTGAAGGTAGCTAAGGATACTGTCTTAGTCTGTTTTCCGTTGCTATAACAGAATATCTGAGACTGGGTAATTTGTAAAGAAAAATTTATTTCTTACAGTTCTGAAGGCTGGGAAGTTAAAGGTTGAGGGGCCACATCTGGCCAACTTCTCTTGAGGTCCTTGTACTGCATCATAATATGGCTAAAGTCATCACAAGGCAAGAGGGGCTCAGAGAGCCAAACTGGTGTTTATAACGGGCCCACTCTTGTGATAACTAAAGCACTCTCATGATAACCCAAACACTCCTGTGATATAACCCATTACTCCATTAACCCAGAGCCCTCGTGACAGTCACCTCTTAAAAGCCCTACCTCTTAATACTGTTACATTGAGGATTAAATTTCAAAATGAGTTTGAGAGGGGACAAACATTCAAACCATAACAGACAACTAGAAAACCATTTCAAAAGACACTGACTGTGTCCTTGTGAAGCAGCAAATGTCCTCTCTGTCTTTTCTGAGTGAAAACAGTAAAGAGAGGCTGGGCACTGTGGCTCATGCCAGTAATCCTAGCTCTCTGGGAGGCCGAGGCGGGCGGATCACTCAAGGTCAGGAGTTCGAAACTAGCCCAAGCAAGAGCGAGATCCCGTCTCTACTAAAAATAGCAAGAAATGAATTGACCAACTAAAAATATATAGAAAAAATGAGCTGGGCATGGTGGCACATGCCTGTAGTCCCAGCTACTCAGGAGGCTGAGGCAGAAGGATCACCTGAGCCCAGGAATTTGAGGTTGCTGTGAGCTAGGTTAATGCCACAGCACTCTAGTTCAGGCAACAGAGTAAGACTCTGACTCAAAAAAAAAAAAAAAAAAAAAAAACACAAAAAAGAAAAGAAAACAGTAAAGAGAGGAAGTGGTCCATGGGGGAGGGGAAGCCTACACTTCACTGTGAGCTTCAGTTGGGCCTGTGTATTTTACCAAAGTTATATAGATATCTTCTCGATTTCTTATACTTTTTAATCATCTATGTTGTGGAGGACTGAAGAAGATGAATAACTGCATCCAACTAATGGGAACAGATGTATAAAGTTTAGTGCATAGGAAGTGCTTGAAAATAACTCAACTGTTATTTTTAATTGTATTTACTAGTTTTTTTCCTGTCAGCCCTTCTTGTAGTTCTCTCAAGTATCAGAATAGCTTTTATGTATACGGTTTCCAATGAAGGTACTCCCAGATACTTTATGATTTCTTTTAAAATATCTAGGACCCAAACATTAGTCTTCAATTTTTTTTCAGTCTCTAGAGAAAGACAAGGCATTTTTTTGCCCCTAAAACCTTGATGGCTACATCACAAACAAAATATTTATTTTATTAAAGAAAGACCTTGAATTTTACCTCAAGGGTTTACAATATAAGATAGGCAAGTGAAAAGCAACAGCTCAAAAATACTATGAAAGTGGTTGTTGGCAAAAACTAGAAAAGACAATATTTGCCAAGTCTCTGTGTTGTTTCCATTTATGACTTGTTTTCCTTAGGGATAGTGACAAAATTAAGAAATATAAATTACTGTTTAATAATAACCACTGTTGAAAAGATAATACAAGCTGGGCGCGGTGGCTCAAGCCTGTAATCCTAGCTCTCTGGGAGGCTGAGGTGGGCAGATCGTTTGAGCTCAGGAGTTCGAGACCAGCCTGAGCAAGAGCGAGACCCCATCTCTACTATAAATAGAAAGAAATTAATTGGCCAACTAATATATATAGAAAAAATTAGCCGGGCATGGTGGCACATGCCTGTAGTCCCAGCTACTTGGGAGGCTGAGGCAGCAGGATTGCTTGAGCCCAGGAGTTTGAGGTTGCTGTGAGCTAGGCTGACGCCACGGCACTCACTCTAGCCTGGGCAATAAAGTGAGACTCTGTCTCAAAAAAAAAAAAAAAAAGAAAAGATAATACAAACACCAAAAATCTCCTGAAAAGCTAGCCACAGCAAAATAAACACTGATAAGTATTTATGTCTGGGTGGTAGGATTAACAAGTTTTCTTTTTCTGCCTATATAAACATTCTATTTTTAAAATAATGAACATGTACTCAAATAATAAAAGCTACAGCTGGGCTGGGCGCAGTGGCTCACACCTGTAATCCTAGCACTCTGTGAGGCTGAGGTGGGCAGAGAGTTTGAGCTCAGGAGTTCGAGACCAGCCTGAACAAGAGTGAGACCCCCCCCCTGTTTCTACCAAAAATAGAAAAAATTAGCTGGGCATGGTGGCGCATACCTATAGTTCCAGCTACTCAGGAAGCTGAGGCAGAAGGATCACTTGAGCCCAGGAGTTTGAGTTTGCTGTGAGCTAGGCTGACGCCACGGCATTCTAGCCTGGGCAACAGAGTGAGACTCTGTCTCAAAAAAAAAAAAAAAAAAGCTATGCCTGGCATGGTGGCTCACACCTGTAATCCCAGCCGTTTGGGAGGCCAAGCTGGGAGGATCACTTGAGGCCAGGAGTTTGAGACCATCCTGAGCAACATAGCAAGACCTCTATCTCTACAAAAAAAAAAAAAAAAACATTAGCTGGGCATGATGGTGCATGGCTGTAGTCTTAGCTACTTGGAAGGCTGAGGCAGGACATAGACCTCTAGTCAGCCCCAGCAATAATGAGGGTGACACCCCAGAAAGGGTATGATGGATCAGGTCACCCTTGCCGGCTGACAAAGCCCTGTGGTTACACCGTTGTCTGGGCCACACCAGTGAAAAGACTATGGCTCAAGTGAACCAGAGGTGGAATCTACACATACCTATGGCAGAGTTTTGAAAGTTTGTCGCCAATGTGAGGTATGTGTCCAACAGTATCCACATCATAGGCATCTCCCCACGGTTCCTGGACATGTCCGATGGGGAGACCATCCTTTGGAGAGATGGCAGGTTGACTGTGTCAGTCCTCTGCCTCGGTCTAACATGGTGGTGTATACCTTCACAGCAGTTGATGCCACTACCGGCTTCCTTTTTGCCTACCTGATGGCCAGGCTGACCAAACATCTACCATTAAGGCATCGGAACATTTAACTGCTCTATATGGGTGACCCCTCACTATAGAAAGTGATTGGAGTAGTCATGGGACATGAAGTCCAACAGTGGCACGCTGAATGGACATTGAATGGATAGCTCAGGTGCCCTACCAGCCGCAGGCCACTGGCATGATAGAGTGATACAATGGTTTATTGAAGGGGAAGCTAAAAAGTGGAACTTTTCCCGCATCTCTCCACATTGGACAGTGAGGTTGGATCAGGCTGTTCGGGTGCTCAATGAGTAGCCTGAAAGGGGAGGCCTGCCCCCTTACATTATTTAACCTACAAGCAGACCACTCCCATCTGATTGACAGATGTCGCCAAGGACCTGTTGATGTGACCCCAGGTAACTCAGGATGGAACTGCTCTGCTTCCGGCCCCGACACCCCTCAAGGAAGGAGAGACAAAAACCTAGACATGGTCATGGAGTATAACGGGCCTCTAACCCAAGTGGATTAGCCCCATGGGAGGATGGGTTGCAGCACCTTTCCAACGTGTCACCTGCCATGCTCACCCCTGAGCAGCAATCGGCGACAGTCATGGTGGGCCACCATGGAAAGGGCACCCTCCTCAAGGGCACTTTAATTCTTGCACTTTGGGTAATTCCCCAGGTTTTCCTTTTCTTAGCACCTGAAACTGCAGAACCTATTATAGGTGAGACTGTGTGGTATAATCGCCCAGGACAAAAGGCAATTCCAGCCACAATCTTGTCCCAGGATGCACAGGTAGCCTGTGTGCTGCCTTAGTGGTCCCCCTGTCTGCTCTTTCTCACCGACCAGGGCAATCCAGGGTAACAGCATCACCTCCTGGGCTCACACTGATGCTCAAATCACAAACATTTCTCTCTGCTGGGTCTGCATGGAGCTCCTGGTGAAAACCGCAGGGGGCCTGCCCTAGAGCATCACCCCTACTTCTCTGTAGAACTAGACTTTCCTGATCATGGGGGGCCCCAGGGCACCGACTACAACCCCGTTCACAGGGTCACATCCACATCCCACCTTGGGATACATCATTTGGGATGGTCAGGGTTGGCTATTAGGAGAACAAGTAGAATTATGCCAAGTGACACCCCCTTATGTATAGAACAGGGATAGATTGAGAAACCACACTATGGGATGGATTCCAAAAGAGTTTTGTGCAAACATTACTTGGAATAACAATGCCACCCGCTGGTGGAGTGGAAAACCTGGTGGGCACTGTCCTCACCGATAGTGTCCCCAGGATTTTTGTGGGTATGTGGAAGACATGGGTGGCTTTATCTTCCCGCTCATTGGATGGGAAGATACACATGGGGACGGCTATACATCCTGGGGAAAGTCCTCCCCACCTTTACCGAGAAGCTATATAACTGGGATGCTGTGTTCTTCCATTGGCATCGGGTGAAACGGACTCCATGGTGGTTTTACCTGGTAACCATCCTTTTTCCTGGGGGTGGGTGGAGCCATTAAGGTAGAGATAGAAGTGAACGCCCTAGTGGAGCATACTGCTTGGGCCCTGAATCAAACCAGGCAGACCTTGACCCTCCTGGTGGGTGAAATCACCCCAGTGAGAAAAGTGGTTTTGCGAAACCACATGGCCTGTGATCTTCTTACTGCAGCCCAATGGGGCACAGGCATAGTCATATGCATAACTGAATGCTGTGTATGTCTACCTGATCACCAGGAAGATATCTTCTCTGCCTTGAAAGATGTCGATAGTGAGGTACAGTTAAGATGTCGATAGTGAGGTACAGTATCTAACAGTTAACTGGAAACCTATTGCAACAATGGTGGGGACGCCTCTCATCATCCTGATATTGGACCCTCCTAATGTTAGGAGCTGTTTGCTATTGTCTGTAATACTATGCTAGTCCCTGTATTGCTTTTATGGCCTTTGCGCTCAAGGGCCTCTCTGTGGGCCCATGTGTTGGCCAAGAAACCTATTACCTAGGGTGTGGAATGTAAGGGAAATTCATTTGTATAGGCAGGTTTCTTAGGCCAAACTAAAATAATTGCCAGTGTGTCTTCTGCCAGCCTTCCAGGGAGGCATGAGTTAGCACGGTGATGTAACTAAGGTGTTATCTCCTATGTGAACCCATGTGATCACCCTTTCCCATGGCATGTTGCCACTATTGTTCTGAGCATATATAGGCACTTGCCATCTTCTCAGACAGGCTCTCACCACAGCTGCATCCCCTCAACAATCAAGAACATGTCTCATCTTCCCTCTGCCACCTGCCTCTTCTTTCAACTTCTAGAAGCCTGCTCTGGTGCACTTGCTAGCCACAGAGCCCACTCCCCACAGGGGGGTTATAGGGACAAAGAAAAAGGAAAAAAGCGATTGCTGCCAACTTTTTTTTTTTGAGACAGAGTCTCACTCTGTTGCCCAGGCTAGAGTGCCGTGGTGTCAGCCTAGCTTACAGCAACCTCAAATTCCTGGGCTCAAGCAATCCTCCTGCCTCAGCCTCCCGAGTAGCTGGGACTACAGGCATGCACCACCATGGCCAGCTATTTTTTTCTATATATATTAGTTGGCCAATTAATTTCTTTCTATTTATAGTAGAGATGGGGTCTCACTCTTGCTCAGGCTGGTTTCGAACTCCTGACCTCGAGCAATCCACCCGCCTCGGCCTCCCAGAGTGCTAGGATTACAGGCGTGAGCCACCACGCCCAGCCTGTTGTTCCTTGAACAACAAAATGTCTTATTGCCAAGTTCTTTGGGCATACCTATGCTATATTCTTACCAGGGTATATTTGAATTGTTTGAGTGCATATCTGCCCCTTAACTAAACTGAGCTATTGGGAGCAGTGTTGTGTTTTATTTATCTTGGTCAATACCTAGCACTAGCTAACTCAAATTCTTGGCTAAATAAAAAAAATGTACAAAGCTTGTCATCATGTATAAACTATGCCTTGAAATTTTCAAATCTAGTATTTTTCATTCCAAATACAGTTAGCCTTCCATTATCCATGGGTTCCACATCCATGGAATCAATCAACCATGGATCAAAAATATTTTTTAAAAATCAGATGGTTGGCCGGGCGCGGTGGCTCAAGCCTGTAATCCTAGCTCTCTGGGAGGCCGAGGTGGGCGGATCATTTGAGCTCAGGAGTTCGAGACCAGCCTGAGCAAGAGCGAGACCCCATCTCTACTATAAATAGAAAGAAATTAATTGGCCAACTAATATATATAGAAAAAATTAGCCGGGCATGGTGGCACATGCCTGTAGTCCCAGCTACTTGGGAGGCTGAGGCAGCAGGATTGCTTGAGCCCAGGAGTTTGAGGTTGCTGTGAGCTAGGCTGACGCCACGGCACTCACTCTAGCCTGGGCAATAAAGTGAGACTCTGTCTCAAAAAAAAAAAAATCAGATGGTTGAGGCCGGGCTCAGTGGCTCACACCTATAATCCTAATACTCTGGGAGGCTGAGGCAGGCGGATTGCTAGAGCTCAGGAGTTAGAGACCAGCCTGAGTTAGAGCGAGACCCTATCTCTAACATAAATAGAAAGAAATTAGCCAAACAACTAAAAATAGAAAAAATTAGCCAAGCACAATGGCACATATCTGTAGTCCAAGGTACCTGGGAGGCTAAGGCAGGAGGATCGCTTGAACCCAGGAGTTTGAGGTTGCCGTGAGCTAGGCTGATGCCACAGTACTCTACCCCAGGCAAGAGAGTGAGACTCTGTCTAAATAAATAAATAAATGGTTGTGTTGGTACTGAACATGTACATATTTTTCTTATTATTCTCTAAACAATACAGTATAACAACTATTTGCATAGCACTTACACTGTATTAGGTATTATAAGTAATGTAGAGATGATTTAAAGTATACAGGAGGATGCATATAGATTACATGCAAATACTACGCCATTTTATACAAGGGACTTGAGCATCTGTGGATTTTGGTAGCCATGGGGGTAGGTTCTGGGACCAATACCCTCATGGATACCCAGAGACAACTGTATATCTATTGCTTCCTAAAATATTAAATCCTCTAGATACTTTTGTTCCCTCTTAAAAAGTCTGCATACTCCTCATGTCCTGGCCCACAAAAAGAACTCTGGCTAAAATATAGAAGAAGCTTCGCCCAGCAGACAGCTGTGTTACCCTAAGTCATTTAACTTCTCTGGGCATCAGATTCCTCATTTGTAAAATGCAGATCACTGAGGCCCTTTCCACTGTGAGTTAAAGCCTACACACAAGGGTTTACACTCTTCACTAAGTAGCACTTGAAGACTGTTTCTCTGTTTGAAAACAAAAGGGTAAGAGGGGGAGTGATATACAAGAAACTGAACACATCAAGATTTACTAGTGGTTTAATTAATGAAGTCAAAATAGGCATGAACATGTCTCATTTTAACAGAAGTAAATATGAATTTTATGTGAGAAAATGTTTAATCTATTATAAACAATTTCCAATAACCCTTTCAATTATATTTCTAAAAATTTCCCCAAAATTCTAAGCAGAGTTAGCAAATTAGAAGTTAGCTTAAACATGCCTGTCTTATTATCCTACTTTGTGTGCAGAAGCGATTGCAGAGTTCAGAGTTGATCAAGATGTTGATGTTGGACATGAGAATTCTCTCCTCACTTCCTTTTTCTGTACCTCACCTGTACCACCTCTAAGTTGCCAGCCCTCCTAGTGCTACATACCCCAAACATAGAGACAGTGTCCAACATAGAATTATAAAGATGATGTCTGTTGTTATCCTTATAACTGGCTAAATTTTGTGCATGAAGTATACAAGCATATCAATATTAAAAAGAAAAAAATACAATTTATAAAAATTAGTCTTGTCCAAATGAGGCATCTTCAAACCTGAGGGGGAAAAAAAAGAAAAAGGTTAGCAAATGCATTCACTTCATTTAAATAATAGATCTCATCACCAAACTTGTCTAGCTTCTGCTATATAGGTCACCTTTTTAAAAGAAGTAGCTGCAGACGATTCTTGAAAACCATTACAAACAGTATATCCCATTAGTTTGTCTCATTGGTGCTCCCAAAATCTTAGAAGAAAAAATGCTGGTATGACATTTCAGTCAAAGACAGATCACCTATACAACAGTGGTCCCTTAAGATTATACCATATGTTTACTGTACCTTTTCTATGCTTAGATATGTTTAGATACACAAATACTTAGCATTGTGTTACAATTGCCTACAGTATTCAGTACAATAATATGCTATACAGGTTTGTAGCCTAGGAGCAATAGGGTATACCATATAGCCTAGGGGTGTAGTAGGCTATACCATCTAGATTTGTGTAAGTGTACTCTATGATGTACAACAAAATCACCTAAAATTTCTCAGATCATGTCCCCTTCATTAAGCAACACATGACTATATTAGAATTCAGGTCCTGGCTCTAACATTTAGTAACTGAGAGACTGGGCAGATCACTCAACCTCTCTGGTTCTCTCTCAAGTCACTTTCTCTGTCCTAGAATAGAACAGGAGATTTGAATGGGTTTTCATCATCAAGGTACCCTGGGTAGTAGAATTTTGTCAGAAAGCTAGATTTTCTACTTCTGGACTCAAACTTAAGAGGCAGTGAAGCCCAAGGTCCTCCCTCTTTCATGCTGCTGCTTTTTTTTTTTTTTTTTTTTTATAGCTATGTCTCACTGTGTTGCCCAGCATGAAGTTCAGAGGCCCATTCATAGACCAACTGTAGCCTTGAACTCCTGAGCTCAAGTGATCCTCCTGCCTCAGTGCCTTAGCCTCCCAAGTAGCTGGGACTAAAGGCATACGCCACCACTCCTGGCTAATTTTTTTTAGAGATGGGGTCTTGCTATGTTGCCCAGGCTGGTCTTGAACTACTGGGCTCAAGCCATCCTCCCACCCTGGCCTTGAAAAGTGCTGGGATTACAGGTGTGGACCACTGTACCCAGCCATTTCATGCTTCTAGAGCTCCTTGTAGATACAACTATTACAGTATCTTTATATTGAGTTATAACAATGTTTCCATTTCTCTCCTCTAGTAGACTGGGAGCCTCTAAAAGGCAAACACTGTGCCTACACACAGAGGCTGAACAAGAGGTTGAAGGCATGAGACATCTGCAGAACTGTGTCACTCTTCCCTTCTGGCTGAAGAATAAAGCAACTGCTACATAAAGGAAGAGAATGGTTCACTTTTGAAGGCCCTCTTTCTCAGCAGAGCTGCCCAATATGGAAATGGCAGAAGATGAAAGCCTTGCAGGTGGTGTGGGTAACCAGCTGCCTCTATCCTGCCACACCACTGGCAACTCCTCTGCCTTCCCTGTAGAGGGTCAGTGATGCTGGCAGAGCCAAACCTGAGGCCATACACCTTCTTCATGCCACCCCACAGGAGAATGTGACTCTCTAGGATTCTTCTTTGGCTGCTGAAATGCTACCCTGATCAATGTCCTCCATACAATGAGAGTCATCATGTTAGAGCTGTCTATGTCCCCAGGTTAGTGAAACAAAAAACATTTTCTTAAGGTCAAAAACCCACCTGCATCATGCTGGTTACAGGTTTCGATCTATGAAAACGACAATGGAGAAAGAAAAAGGAAAACATTAAGTTTTATTTTTAGAATACTATGTACTAACAAATGTCTAAAACTGTTAGAAATAAGGCTGGTAGAATAGGCTGCTATTTCTAACCAAGAATACCCTGTTTACAGCTACCCAGTAGGACCCAACCCTGCCTACTAGCTTCAGATCCCAATCTAGCCAGAGAGTACTGGAAGAGTCCAGGATTACAGGGTCCTATGATAGTGGGGCTTACAGACAAAGGCTTATGCCTTCCTGAGATGCCCTGAGGTACTAAGCATCAGTGGGGCTGCCAGGAAAGCCAGAGGAAGCTGGCAGGTAGGAATGTTGACAGTGCATGTGCGTTCATGGAAGTGCTACTGCTCCCTGCTCTTACTGCAGGGAAACTACTGGTTCAGGGACCATGCTGTGCAGAGGTCTCTCAGCAGGTACCACTAATCAGAGCTTTAAGGACATTCCATGAAAACCCTACTATGCACACTTTTTATATCAAAGCAGCTTTATGCTATGGCTCTCTTCAGATATAACTTTTAGCAGCTAAAGAAAGAACTTAAAACTTACCCCACACAACGACCTGGGGCTTACTGAGAGTGGTATGATTCACTCGGCAGGCGAGTTCGTCCTTGGCATTGGGGACGAAGTCAGTGTGGACCAGGGTATTGAAAGACCAGTCATTGCTGAAAGACAAGTCTGATTGCTCCACGTTTTCCATCTTCTTTCCATTCTTTAACAATTCAATAACAATCTGGGGTGGATGAAATCCAGATACATAGCAGTTCAGGAAATTTGGCTTTCCATCCTCTGCTGGGTGCCGTGAGTAAACCTGCACCCTTGGCGCACCTGGGAACATCAGGGAAAGACATGAATGTTGTCAGAGTATTTCACTTGGGGTTAACTTGGTCTCAAGCTACATCAGACACCAAGAGTTTAAATTTGATCATCTACTGTGTTTCCCTGAAAATAAGACCTACCCATAAAATGAGCCCTAGCAGGATTTCTAAACATTTGTGCAATATAAGCCCTACCACGAAAATAAAACCTAGTGATGGGCATGGCTACGCAGTGCATCTGCACAACCTGTGCATTTCGTCATGAAGCAGTAAAAAAGATGAGCAGCCCTTCTCATCTGCCCCATCAAGACAGCTACTATCCCAGAGGTGACCGGAAAGGTGCAAGACAGCCCCACCAACAAGGTCGGCTCCCCCTGTCAGGTCCAGCCATCCTGTGTGTGCTGCAAGCTGAGGCTTTGAGGGGAAAGTCTCCTCAGTCAAGTGAGGAGTGGGATGCTCCGCTTTAGGTATTGTCTGTCCCCAGGGGGAAGAAGGAAAGCTGTGGCCGCCATTTTACTATGATGTTCCAGAAGAAGACAACTTAACTATATTTGAATAAATGTAGATTGTTGTACCGTACTTAAAAAAAATAACACATCCCTGAAAATAAGCCCTAAGGTGTCTTCTTGAGGAAAAATAAATATAAGACCCTGTCTTATTTTCAGGGAAACATGGTATTTCTCCTAACTCCATTTCCACTCTGGCCAAAAAGGCTTCCACTTTCCCAAAAGGTCACCTCCATTTTGAGAAATAAACCATGACTTAGTATCTTTACCAGATAATTCTTCTACACATGCCTTTTGGTTTTTTTTTTTTTTTCCTAGCAGATTTCTAGTAATATCTTGTGCTGGATTTTTAAAAACCTTTCTCTGGAGGCTCCCAAGAACCTTTGATGGCTTCTCAGCACCTGTAGAATTCCTTAATACATCACTCAAGAGTTTATGTGATTTGGCTGCAATCTACTTTTCAAACTTTGCTTCACACATCCTCCATAGTAGCCACATCAAATTGCTCATATTAGTGTATCCTGTTTCAGCCCCTTCAATTTTTGTTTGTTTACTCCCTTCCTTTTGGTTCCTGCTCCAGCCTAAATCTACGCCCTGACTTCCACATCTGATTTCCTAATATGTATTAAATGTATAGTAAAGTGTCTGGCACACAGCGATTGTTCTGTAAGTGGCAAATGTTATTATTATTATCTCCTTGCTCAGGTTCCTAAGCAGATCATCCCTTGGTATCTTCTTACCAAACAACACAACCTCTTCATTTCTGCCCAGAGTTTATACACCAAACCTCTATCTGAATTTGTACTTGATTTCATGAGGTAGAAAACAAAGAAACAAAATCTAAATGCCTATAAGAGCTGGCAAATACCTTAAATGATTAAGTTGGGCTTGATAAAATACAATAGGGAGAGGTAAGAACTATAGCAAATGGGAGAGAGCATACTCTCCATTATGACCAAATGGAGTAAAATATATGAAGGTGGGATTGATATTTTTAATTAGCACTCTCAGGTGATTGCTGTTAACTAAGCAGGTTAGGAATACATTGCCTAATGCTATAGAATAGTGATTTCAAAATTGGGATGCATGACTAGAACATCCAAGGGGAAGTGAAAAGAAAATATTATTAATTCTATTTCTATACTTTTCATCCAAATGAAGTGTTACTGGCCGGGCGCGGTGGCTCAAGCCTGTAATCCTAGCTCTCTGGGAGGCCGAGATGGGCGGATCGTTTGAGCTCAGGAGTTCGAGACCAGCCTGAGCAAGAGCGAGACCCCATCTCTACTATAAATAGAAAGAAATTAATTGGCCAACTAACATATATAGAAAAAATTAGCCAGGCATGGTGGCGCATGCCTGTAGTCCCAGCTACTTGGGAGGCTGAGGCAGCAGGATTGCTTGCACCCAGGAGTTTGAGGTTGCTGTGAGCTAGGCTGACGCCACGGCACTCACTCTAGCCTGGGCAATAAAGTGAGACTCTGTCTCAAAAAAAAAAAAAACAAATGAAGTGTTACTGCTACTAAATATATAGATTGACATTAATACACATATATAATATACTTTTTGGTTTTCTTTTCTGGAGATATGGTCTCAGTTTGTTGCTCAGGCATGAGGGCAGTAGAGTGCTCATAGCTCACTGCAACCTCAAACTCTTGGGCTCAAGTGATCCTCCTGCCTCATCCTCTAGAGTAGTTGGGACTATAGGTGTTCACCACCACGTAGGGCTAATTTTTCTATTTTTTGTATGTTGCTAACGCTGGTCTGGAACTCCTGACCTCAAGTGATCCTCCTGCCTCAGCCTCCCAAAGTGCTAGGATTATAAGCATGAGCCACTGTACCTGGCTTATAGTTTACTTCCAAAATTTACACATATATTCAGGGTAGATGATCACTAAAGGGCAGCTATTCCTCCACGTCCAGGAGGTGGTGGGGAGGAGGAGGAATACCAGGCCACCTTGACCAGGTGTACCTTTCTAGAAACACCCTATCATCAAAGGAAAGATCACCAGCCTCAAAAGCTTTTGCTAGATTAGGGAATCCCAATGAAGCCCTAGTTGTTGTTTTTTTTTTTTTCATAAAGTTAAAAGCAAAGATAAACCAGAGAGCTCTTTGCATTTGAGCTTCTGATAATAAAAACATTTAAAAAAATGCCACAGAGGCCAGAGCACAGATTCATCCTGCCTGGAATTCTCTCTTTGAGGGAAGGAGGCAGGAACACTGTAATCTCTTCTAAGAGGAGGACAAATATCAGACAGCCTGGGTTTGAATCTGGGCTCAACTACTTACTGGCTCTGTGACTTTCCGAGAGTTATTTAAGCTTCCGAAGCTTAACTGAAAAATTAATTTATGCCAACAGTAAAACAAAACAAAACTCATACACAGGACAGAGAGGAAATTGACCTCCAGAGGAAATCACCATTACATGTTTTCTTGTGTCTCTCCCAGAACTCATCTATGTATGACATGTATTACTTTGGAAATTTTCAAAATAAATTTTTTTAAATGTCTGATTATTTTTTAAAATGACATCTAATGTCACCAGCAAATACCAGTAATGGTGATGATATATGTATTATACTTTATCTTGTAAATAAATTGTATTTGATGCCAGCTGTGGTGGGTCAAGCCTTGTAATCCCAGTACTTTGGGAAGCTGAGAGGGGACAACTGCTTAAGTCCAGAAGTTCCAGACCAGCCTGAGCAAGAGCGAGACTCCAGTCTCTACAAAAAAAATACAAAAACTTAGCTTGGCACAGTGATGAGACTGTAGTCCCAGCTACTGAGGAGGCTGAGTCAGGAGGATTGCTTGAGCCCAGGCGTTTGAGGTTGCTGTGAGCTAGGCTGACGCCACGGCACTCACTCTAGCCTGGACAACAGAGTGAGACTCTGTCTCAAAAGAAAAAGAAAATGTATTGCGGCTAAATGTAATTTTCTCATGATCAAAACGCTCTGCATCACAGGGGTTTTGTGAAGTGAAAAGATTAGAAGGACCAGTATGTTGCCTGGTTTTTAAAAAGTGCTCAAGATCTTTGGTGTCCCAGTCTTGGTAACCATCTTGAATTACCCTTACAGCCTGTTTTACAACTTCCTGACTTTAACAAACCTTCGCTATTTCAAAACTGAAAGTAGAGGCTCCATACATCTTGGAAAGAACCAGGCAAAGCGCCAAAGAGGAAGCCCTCTGTGAAGACAAGACAGCAGGCCCACGGCCACCCAGCTGGCTCTGGAGAATCCCCACGGAAAGGTGAGGAGGCGTGTTTCTGCAAAAACGCACAGATAACAGCCCAAAAACCCACGCTTCCGCCTAATGCCCTGATCAGGCTGGATTTCAATCCCAACTGCTGCCATTTAGCTCCTGTGTGATTAAGTTTCTTAAAATCTCGGTGCCTCGGTTTGCTTATCTGTGATATGCGGACGATAACTACTATTTACATCCTAGGCGCAATTTCAAAATTAAGTGACATACAGCGTGTAAAGTGCTTTGGCACACAGTGAACTGTCAAAAAACGGGTAGCTCTTATGCTTATTAAAGAGATATGCAACGGGAACAAGTGAGTTCTTGCTTCAAAAGCGCTTTGTAACACCGCAAAGCATTCTATAAACGCCGCGGGCCGTTTCCCCGCCACGGTTCGGCCCCACGCAGATCGCAGGTGCCGAGGGGCGGGCGCACGGGGCGGGCACCCGCGCGGAGCCCGCGCCCTCCGGTCCGAGGGAAGCAGAGCTGCCGCGGACAGGCGCACGCGAGCGGTGCCTCCCCAAACCCCTGACACCCGTCTCCTCTCTCGCCCTCACCTCCGCGCCGTCGGGACCCGTCTACCCGCCCATCCCTCCAGCTGCGCTCGCAAGCCAGAGCCCCCGCTAAAGAGCGGAAGGGAACCCCTCCCCCACGTCGGCCGCCCTGACGCTTATCAGCACCCCAAACTTTGCCCTGACTCGCGCTGCCCCGCTGGCCAGAGGTCCCCCCGACCCTGCTCCTGGCGGGAAGAAGCAAAGAGCTTGCGTCCGGGCTCGCGCCCTTCCCCACTCCGCGGCCACCCCACCGCTTCCCCGGGGTTAGAGCCCTGGGTTAGTTCCCCGGCCCAGGAGGAGAACTTGGGGAAGGAGGTCACAGAGTTAGACACACCGAGAGGACCAACGAGGGGCTGGCGGAGGAGGGGAGGATGGGGGGACTCACGCTCGACAGCGTCCAGGGCAGGCAGAGAAAGCAGCGCCAGCAGGGCCAAGGCTACCACGGAGCGAGACATCGCGACCAGCACACCGTCCGCCGCCGCCGCCGCCGAAATGCCCGCCCGGCCCGGTGCGCCCACTTTTATTTCGCTCCCGCGCCGCCAATCAGGACCCGACGGCCGGGGACCGTCACCAGTCTCCTAGTGCGCGACTCCGAGCAAGGTTGGAGAGAGGGACTTTCCCGTTTTGTTTTCAGTTTCCTTTTCTTGTAAGTACCGTGATGCTCAGCAAGGCGTGGGTTGGACTGCGTGGATTTGCTGTCCGTAAATGCGCGCTCTCCGATCTGGGGTGCGCAGCCGAGCCTGGGGCTCCTGGTGTTCGTCCTAGGACTTATGGCTTGAAGCGCCTTCATCCAGAGCCCTGGCTTTGCACATTGGCCCCAGAGTCGCTGAGTGACTGGGCTAACGGTGCTCTAGCCTAGCCTGCGGTTTGCATTCGAGAAAACGGAAGCCCAGAAAGATTAAGAGCGTGGAACGGATCCTGGCAGAACTAGAACTTCGGTTTTTAACTGCAACCCGGGAATACACTGCATGGTTTCCCGATTCTCTGGGCAAGAAAACTAGTCCCAGGAGCCGCGAGGGCTCCCCCGGGCACAGCTCAGAGAACCGTCCAGAGCGAACTAGAACCTTTCTTCTTGAATTCCTTCAGGGGAAATTTTCTTTTTGGAAAGTTCTGTGCCAAGAAGTTCCTCCCTGTATCCTCGCTTTTGTTTAGGTGATTTGCTTTGTTCTGTTGATCTGTGGGAGAAAGAAAATGATCACTAACAGTAAAAGCAGTAACTGTTTGCTCAGAGCTTTAAAAGCTCCCACAACCCTTCAGGTCCATAATTCCCTCAGAGTTACCACCCTAGAACAGCGCCTGGCGCAGCATCGTAAGTACTCCGCAACTGAATGAATGAGTGGATACAGGAATAAACTCTACGAGGTGAGCGTTACACCCTTCATTTTATGGATAGGGAAAACAGAAGCTGAGAGAGTAGGATTGAGACACTGGCCTGATTGCATTGGTCATTCCTGCTTTAGACACCAGAAGACAAAGGGCTCCATAATTTCGATGAGAGTTTGGGTTGCATCAGCCGTGGGCCCAGCCAAGAAAGTTAAACCCACTGACTCTAAGAGCGTGACAATGGCAGGCAGACTCACTAAGAAAACCTACACCCAAAAGACATCATAAATAAGGTGCTGACATTTTGTGGCCTCCAAATCCACGGATCTTTCCTGAGTGGAACGGTGAGAAGAGGAAGTGGCCTATGGGGAGGTGGAGGGGCAGAGATCTTGGAAATCCCCAGGGTTTTCCGTTGAAAGGAGTTGCATTGTGCATCCCCAAGGAGCACAACAAATACTTCATGGGTTTCTTTTACATATGTTTCTACTTTTAATAATCCCTATTGTGGAGGCCTTGTCTAAGCTAGAGAAAATAGAGTATTTTCCATAGACTTAATGAAATGAGGTAATGTGCAGAGAAAGCCTCGTACAGTGCCCGGCAAAAGTGTTCTATAATGTTTAATAAGTACTATAATTATTAATGTTACTTAGCTAGTTTTCCTACCAGCCCTTTTTGTAACTCTGAAATATAAGAATAATTGTTATTCATAAAGCTATGAGTTGGCACTCCTGTCTCTGCCCCAACTCATGACTTTTAAAAGATCATTTAAGGTTTGAAATGTCTGTATTGAATTGTACTAGAAAATGTTAATATTGAGTTGAACTAGAAGAGTGCCTTAGGATTATAGGAAGAGACAGGGCTATTTTTTGCCTCTTGTTCCTTGTTTACTACATCAAAGAAAAATACTAAATTTAAAACTCATTAAAGGCCGGGTGAGGTGGCACACACCTGTAATCCTAGGACTCTGGGAGGCTGAGGCAGGTGGAGCAAGAGAGAGACCCTGTCTCTATTACAAACAAAACAAAAAACTCATTAAAGATTGGTTCTGACTCATTCACTTAGAAAACCAATCTAAAAAGCAATAAAACACAGTGAAAACAGAGAAAAGTCTATTTTTAGTTTTCTTTTTGTTTTGAGACAGGGTCTAGCCCTTTTGCCAGGGCTAGAGAGCAGTTTTGTCATCATAGTTCACTGCAACTCCTGGGCATAAGGGATCCTCCTGCCTCTGCCTCCAGAGTAGCTGGGACTACAGGTATGTGCTACCACACCACTAATTTTTCTATTTTTTGTAGAGATGAGGTCTCACTACATTTCTCAGGCTGGTCTCGAACTCCTAGACTAAAGTGATTCTCCTGCCTCTAGCCTCCTAAAGTACTGGGATTACAGGTGTGAGCCACAGGCCTGGCCTATTTTTCAGTTTTCTGTGTATGGGGAATTACTGGATTATTTTTCTTGGATTTACCACTGAGGACATGTTTTGAATAGTGAGAGTGAAAATGAAATATAAAACTATTTTTTAAAAAAACAAGAATACTCTTTGCAGAAGAAGGCAAATTTTGGAAATCTAAAAACATGACAATTTAATAGTGTGAGCACCTAAAAAAAAAACCCACACACAAAACCGTACATTTGTTTTGTAGGGTTTGCACCATTAGTGCAATAAACAGATGTAGGGTTTTGTGTGTGGGTTTTTTTTTTTTTGCCTATATGAATTTCTCTAACTTTTTTTTTTACAATGAACATTTGTTCAAAACTGTAAGTGTTGGCAAGAATTTGGAAGAACTAGAACTCTCATACAGTTCTGGTGGGAATATAAAACAGTATAAACAATTTGGAAAATAGTTCGAAAGTTTTTTTAAAAAGTTAAACATAACACTGGCCATAAGAGTCAGCAGCTCTGGCAGGGCGCGGTGGCTCACGCCTGTAATCCTAGTAGTCTGGGAGGCCGAGGTGGGCGGATTGCTCCAGCTCAGGAGTTCAAAACCAGCCTGAGCGAGAGCGAGACCTCGTCTCTACTATAAATAGAAACAAATTAATTGGCCAACTAATATATATAGAAAAAATTAGCTGGGCATGGTTGCTCATGTGGTCCCAGACTACTCGGGAGGCTGAGGCAGGAGGATTGCTTGAGCCCAGGAGTTTGAGGTTGCTGTGAGCTAGTCTGACGCCACGGCACTCACTCTAGCCTGGGCAACAAAGCGAGACTCTGTCTCAAAAGAAAAAAAAAAGAAAAAAAGAAATGCACAGTCTTGACCAGGCACAGTGACTCACACCTGTAACCTCAGCACTTTAGGAAGCTGAGATGGGAGGATCCTTTGAAGCTAGGAATTCGAGCCAAACTAGGTAACATAGTGAGACCCCGTCTCTACAAAAAATTTTAAAAGTTAGCTGGGCATGGTGACATGCATCTGTAGTTCTAGCAACTGGGGAGGCTGAGGCAGGAGGATTGCTTAAGCCCAGGAGTTTGAGGCTGTAGTGAGCTATGGTCTCTCCACTGCACTCCAGCATGGGTGACAGAGCAAGATCTTGTTTCAAAAAAATAAAATAAAAAGAAATGCAGAATCTTGGGCCCATCCCAGACCTACTAAATCATACCCTGACTTTTAACAACATCCCAGGTGATTAACATACATATTAAAGTTTGTGAATCCTAGTGATTTATAAGCATATTAAAGTGTGTGAAGCTGCTGACCCAAACTACATAACAACCTAGGTGAGTGTTATTTTCATTTACAGATAAGGAGTCTGTGACTCAGAGAAGTAAGGTATTTCCCACATTTGCAATGAGTTGGGATGTAAACACTGGTCCACCTAATTGTAAAGGCCTCATTCTTTCCACTAGAAATCACTGTGGGCACTTTTCCCCCTTTGTTTGCTATGTTGCTCATGCTGGACTCCAACTCTTGAGCTCAAGGGATTCTCCCACCTCCCCCTCCTGAGTAGCTAGGACACCGGCTCACTTTGGGCACTTTCTGAGAAGGGGTTCATACAAAGGTGTAATTGGGAGGTGCGGAGACTAGGCCATGGATAGAGGCATATGAGAAGGTGAAGAGAAGTAGATACGCGGGAACCAGCACCAAGATGTGAGGTATTTTTTTTAACTGACATTTTTTTCTGTCTACAAAAGTATATGTGCACATGATAGAAAACTGGAACATACCAAAAGCTATAAAGAAGAAAATTAAAAAACCACCAGTAATCCTGCAATGCAGAGATCCTGTAATAACCATTGTTAAAAGGTACAATTTAAGGAGTTTAAAGATTGTTGCCTTCTCAAAAGTACCTGCTGGTTAGATCTGTTCCAGGACTGGAAATCCTCTGTCTTTTGTGTTAATTCTATTAAATTCAGCAAATGTTGGTCAGGTGCACACTTTGTGGCAAATGTTAGCACTGTAAGGATTCCAGAGGAAAGAAGACGCCAGACCCTGCCCACCAGGAGATTCCAATCTGGAGTTAAAATCAAGCCAATAATTAACACATGAGCTCCTGCCTAAGGCGTTTGTGCTGATTGTTTAGATTTGAGAGCTGATCCATAAAGGGCAATAGGCCCCCCAAAAATAAAACACAAACAGGAAGTTTTTTAAATTGGCAGTTACTCAGTACGTTGGAGAAAAAAGAAAAAAAAAACCTCATAAGATCCACATGAGGTAAATCCTGTTATCCCTGTTTGGGGCAGAGTAAATGGGAGACAAAAGTTGAGAAAGTTGAAGTATCTGGTTGGCAGGGAATCTGCCTGCCTCACAGCTTGTATGTAACCACTGTACTCCATCAAATGCCAATTTTTTCAATTGGGAAAATCATACAAACTTGATGTAAAAAAAAAAAAATTCAAGCACTACAGAAGCATAAAATGCCAATTTCTTCCATATCCTCTCTTAGTAATAACCACAATTTTAAAGTATTTTTCATCCTTAATTATAAGCCCAATAAATGAATGTATGACCATTGTAAAAATGCAAACAATTAGAGGTCTATCAAGTAAAAGTGAAAGTTGCCCTCATCTGTCTCCTCCCATCTTACTCTCCTCCCCTCAGAAACCATTGTTAAGGTTTGGGGCATATCCATCCATGGATATATATTGATATATTGTATATAGTTTGGAAGGTGGGAGTTTTAAAATTGTATGCTGCCAAGACTATTATGATAGTTTGTTTAGAACACAACGCCCACTGAAAGCATAAAAGGGATCAGAAGTAACTGTATCAGTTGTCAAGTTGGTGGAGAAATGGATAAGGTAAATGTTGAAATGAAGCCCTTTTAACTGTGTAGGGGCAACAGGGCAGCCCTAGATGCCAAGAATTGGGCATGGTCCCTGGGGTCCCTTTAATGGTATCCAGTTACTAACTTGCTGGCACAGCCTCCTTTAACGGGTGTTTCCCCCTTGTCGGTATAATACTTGGGTCTTCATCTCAGTTCCTACTTAAAACTGCAGAATTCTAACTTGGATATATTCTATCTTGCCTTGGATTCCACGCAGCACTATTAAAAATCAAAACTCTCCTCCAAATACTTGTTTTCCCTTTCGGCAAATTCCCCTGAGTCGTGCTTCCCACTTTCCATCTTGCTGAGCTGGCTCTTGCCTCTGGTCAGCTGGTGTATGTCCTTTCTTGCTGTCCCCTGGTACTGTTCCAGTTGCATCAAGTCAGGTGCTCTCTACTCTCTGGTCTTTTGAACCTTTCTAAACTCTTCCTAAAAGAAGAGAGGAGATTTTTCAGGGATTATTGGGCAAGACCACTGTAATCACATGGGTCCTTTTTTTTTTTTTTTGAGACAGAGTCTCACTTTGTTGCCCAGGCTAGAGTGAGTGCCATGTCGTCAGCCTAGCTCACAGCAACCTCAAACTCCTGGGCTCAAGCAATCCTGCTGCCTCAGCCTCCCGAGTAGCTGGGACTATAGGCATGCACCACCATGCCCAGCTAATTTCTTTTCTATATATATTAGTTGGCCAATTAATTTCTTTCTATTATATAGTAGAGACGGGGTCTCGCTGTTGCTCACGCTGGTTTCGAACTCCTGACCTTGAGCGATCCACCCGCCTCGGCCTCCCAGAGTGCTAGGATTACAGGTGTGAGCCACTGCACCTGGCCCCACATGGGTCCTTAAAAGCAAAGGATGTGTCCTGACTGTGGTCAGAGGGAGATGTGACTATGGAGGAATGGTTGGAGAGATGCAACATGCTGGCTTGGAAGATGAAGGAACAGGTTGTGAATCAAAGAATGCCAGTAACCTTTAGAAGCTGGAAGAGGCAAAAACATGGATTCTCCCCTAGAGCCTCCAGAAAGTAATGTCACTTTGCTGATGCCTTGAGTTGAGCTCCGTGAGGCTTGTGTTGGACTTCTGACTTACAGAACTAAACATGATAAATTGTGTTGTTTTAAGCCACCAAGCTCATGGAAATTTGTTACAGCAGTAATAGAAAACCATTTCATCCCCCTTTCCCACAATCAGGCACATTTGGGCCTTGGTTGCCAAAAGCTGAGGTCAGTATAAATATTTGCCTTTTCAGAGTCAAGTTTACACTTTGGTTAACCAGACTCTGGCTACACAGAGCATTTTGGGTGCACTCATGTTGAATGCAGGGTATCATCAGCTCCACAGCTGAGGGGTAGGAGTTTTGCTGAAGCCTGGCCTGGTCAGGAGCCCACTGCCATTTCTGGGCCATTTCCCAGATGCCACACTCCAAATGTGCCAGATCACTCCTGCTCTACCTGGTGTTGCCAGTGGTAAAAAGGGAATGAGAATAACAAGAGGGGTCTCCATCCCCCAAGGCAAAGATATCCCAAAGCTTTGGCTTCCTTCTGTTACTGATTTCAGCACTCATCCCCAAGGCTGCATCAGAAGAATGAGGACAAATGGTTTGAGGAGAAAGGAAATGTATTAATTTGCTGGCAAATGAGGAGGTTGGTAGACTCCTGTCTTAAAGTACCAATGTCCTGCCTCTGAGCAGAAACACAGAGCTTTTAAAGGGGAACTTTTCAGCTGCAGGCTGTTGCTGTCCAATTATAGTTGATGGTTCTGATTCACCACACCTCAGCTAACTGTAAGGCAATTTCATGACCTCCACCCAGAACATTCCCTCGAGCTATCCCCTGTGGCACAAAGAACAAAGGACACTCCCCTGCCTCTATTGACCCTTGGCCTGAGGCAGGGATGCAGGTTTGAGTTCTCAAAAAGGTTGAGGGGGTTCGAAGAGACAGAAAACATTTTTATCCCTTTTCAGGCCATTCTTTCTGTTATACCAGTAGCTCCTCAGCACTGGGCTTGCACTGGGGAGATTTCCCCCTCTGAGGAGCTCATACACTCTGGTTTATAGGCCAGGAACAGTGGCTCACACCTGTAATCCCAGCACTTTGGGAAGCCAAGGTGAGATGATTGCTTGAGGCCCGGAGTTTGAGGTTGCAGTGAGCTACAATCACATCACTGCACTCCAGCCTGGATGACAGAGCAAGACTCTGTCTCAAAAAAAAAAAAAAAAAAAAGATTATGATACCAGGAAACTGACTCTACTTGGAAGCATTAAGGATGAGCCTGTGGAGGACCTTGATGCCAAGGAAAAGAACATGAACTTTACACTTCAGACTGTGATGCAGGTGCCAACACAGGTGGATCTTTTTTTTTTCCTTGTTTATCGTTTGATATTTTAAAAAGCTTTTCCACCTAGCTTTATTTTTTCTAACTATAAAATTCATGGCTGCTTTGAAAAGTTCAGACAATATAGGTAAGAATAAAGATAAACATTTAAATCACCTGTTATTCCTCCAACCAAAGATAGCCACTACGGATGCAATTACGTTTTTTCTCAGACTTTGTCTATTGATATATATATATGTTTACAAAGATGTAACCATTCTGCATATATTTGTCTGCAAACTGCTTTTTTATTTAACCATATGTCATGGACAATATATCTATTTCTATAATAATAGAGATCTATATTGTTTTTTCATTGTTTCATAGTCTTTTTTTTTTTTTTTTTTTTTGAGACAGAGTCTCACTCTGTTGCCTGGGCTAGAGTGCCATGGCATCAGTCTAGCTCACAGCAACCTCCTGGGCCCAACTCCTGGGCTCAAGCAATCCTTCTGCCTCAGCCTCCTGAGTAGCTGGGACTACAGGCATGTGCCACCATGCCCAGCTAATTTTTTCTCTATATATTTTAGTTGGCCAATTAATTTCTTTCTATTTTTAGTAGAGACCGGGTCTCACCCTTGCTCAGGCTGGTTTTGAACTCCTGATCTTGAGCGATCCTCCCACCTCGGCCTCCCAGAGAGCTAGGATTACAGGTGCGAGCCACCACACCCAGCCCATAGTATTTCATTATATGAATCTACCATATATATATATTTTAACCTAATCCTGTACAGGGGATGTTTCTGGTTTTTCTCCATTACAACTCATCCTATACTATTAAACTACCCTCCAGAGTCTTTGTTACTCACCTACTATAAAGTAAGTGAGGTACTCATCTCCCCACACCCTTCCCTAAGCTAGCTATTATCATTGAAAAATTGTATCTTCTTGTTTAACTTATTTATTTGTTTGTTTGGGACATTACCCAGGCTGGCCTTGAACTCTGGGCTCAAGGGATCCTCCTGCTTCAGGCTCCTGAGTAGCTGGGACTAGATGCCTGCACCACCACGCCCAGTTCATTTGTTCTGTTTTTAGTAGGATGGGGTCTTGCTCTTGCTCAGGCTGGTCTCCAACTCCTGACCTCAAGCAATCCTCCCACCTCAGCCTCCCAGAGTGCTAGGATTACAGGCGTGAGCCACTACACCTGGCTTGCTTTGTGTTTTTATTTTATTTTATTTTTTTGAGACAGATCCTCACTTTGTTGCCTAGGCTAGAGTGCTGTGGTGTCAGCCCTAGCTCACAGCAACCTCAAACTCCAGGGCTCAAGCAATCCTACTGCCTCAGCCTCCTGAGTAGCTGGGACTACAGGCATGCGCCACCATGCCCAGCTCATTTTTTCTATATATTTTTAGTTGGTCAATTCATTTCTTGCTATTTTTAGAGCACGGGTCTTGTAGAGACGGGTCTTGCTTTTAGAGCACGGCTATTGTAGAGACGGATCTTGCTCTTGCTCAGGCTGGTTTCGAACTCCTGACCTCAAGCAATCCGCCAGCCTCGGCCTCCCAGAGTGCTAGGATTACAGGCGTGAGCCACCGCGCCCGGCCTGCTTTGTGTTTGTAAAAGGCCGTTCGATTGAACAGTTTTTCACATGTTTACTAATTATTTGTGTGTTTCTTCTTCTGTCAATTCCTTATTTATGGTTCTAGCAGCCAAAGTCCTTTGTCACTGGGAATAGACACTGCCTAATGTAACAGAAAATATTTAAAGAATATTTGTTAACCATTAGAATCAACTGCTAGGTGAAGAATACACAGAGGTTGATTTTATTATTCTTCACCTGTTCTGCAGGGCTCTGAGGACAATTGCCATTGCCACCTGGGGATTCTCTGCTAACCTGGGTGAGTCCACCTCTTCCAGCCTGAGGTCACCCGGCAGAATGGGCTACAAGAATGGGCACTGCCGCTCCTGCCCCCTTCACCCTCCTGGACAGAGACTTCTACCAGCCCAGATCCCTGATGGCCTTGCTGGAGATCAATTGCCAAAGTTTTAAGTAGAGCAAGATAGGACATGGATTTCCATCTTGCCTCTCCAGAAAGTAAAACTTTGGTTTTTAGACAGAGAAAATCAGATGGAGTAAAATGATGGAGATGGAAGCTGGTGGCTACATGCTCTGCTTTGACAATGCGTTCAGAGCTACTTTTGAAAGGTAACTTTCTTTGAATTAATCCTGGATAAGATGAGAGAACAGGAGCAAGAACAGGAAAGACTATATTACAGGTACAGATGTGCTGAATATGAAACTGAAAGGCATCCTGAAATTTATAATCAGCATCTAATCCCTTTTAAGCATATGCAGTCATATCCAAACTCTACTTAGAGCATTTGAAGCTCATGATCAAAATATTCAAGGAAGCAACTTTTAGAGTCAATTTCTGATCCATGAGTAATTTTGTGGTCATAGTGATAGTGTTTGTCATTCAAGTTTTATGATAAACTATCTATTTGAAGTAGAAAAGTAGAACTTAAAATTCCAAACTAATATAACATCAAAAAAGAAGCTGAAAATTATAATAAATTATCAGTCATTAAGAGTCTCTTCCAACTTTTTTCAGGCATTTGCCTTAAGTTTGAAATAAGTATGATTTAAATGTGCAAGGAAAGTCTTTACTTTTGGCTGTGCAAGTAATCTTATTCAATTGTACTTAAATGTGCAACAGAAACATTTTGCAGAGTTTAGGTATAATTAAATGAAGTAACTACATTTTCCTAAGTTTGAAAAAATTTTCCAAATGTCATAAGCGATTTAAATAAATGAAAGCTGAGCCTAACTGCAATACCAAACAATCTGTTTTTAAAAGTTTCTCTTACATAGAAGTTTCTTTGTAAATGTGGCAATTACAGATTAATCATAGAAAGTTTTAATATGTTAAATTCTAAATCATCTAAGAATTACCTGATCATAGATTGAATATAGGTTTGGATGACCAAGTCTTAACTTTTCTGTCCATATATGCATGCACCTTCCTATAATGTAAATAGAAGCATAGTTCTGAGAAACAACATTTTTGAGTTTTTTCTAACTGAATATTATACTTCAATATAAAATATCAGTAAAAAATAGTTTTATACACTTAGCCTATATTCCCCTGAGCTCACACTTTTATAATTAATTAAAAACACAAAATCATACTTTTCTTATTGAAAGTAGGACAATTTTTCTTTTTGAAGAGGGAAAGAACATGGTCAAAGATTTCTCAGTCTCCATAAGAACACAGACATTTTGTGTTAACAGACATTCATGCTTAACTAAAGAATAGGATTTTTAAAGTAAATGTCAGAGAAAGTAGCAATCTTATTTTTATCACATCTGTCTACAGTGTTATGTTAATTTTGACATGGTTACTGATTGGATAATAGGCGATCAGTAGCAGTTGTGAAGGAAATATTGCTAAAAGGATCTGGGCTTAATGTAAATATGTCCTTTCCTGAGCTCTCAAAACCTTCAGAAACAATAAAAAAATTTTACTTTAAAGGTTTTTTGAATGACCTTGAAGATAAACTTAAGATTACCAGATAAAAATAAAGTTCTTTTGACTTTATGGTTTTTTATTTTGCCACTCAGAAGTCTTAAATTTTCCTGTAGACAAATTTATCAGTTACCCTTCTTGGCTTATGGATTTCAGGTTATAGTTAGAAGAGCCTTCTCCATTCCACAGTAAAAAAAATTCACACATATTTTCTTTGAGTATTTTTCAGACTTTTTTTTAAATGTTTAAATCTTTATTCCATCTAGCATTTACTTTGGCATAAATATTTCTTCAGCATAGAAGTTTTATTTTTTTTAAGTCAAATCTATATATCTTTTCTTTAATGATTCCTGGCTTAGGTATTATGAAGTTTGTTTTCTTAGAAGGACATTTCTTGGGAGCGATGTGAAGAGTGGGCTGGAGTAGGACATACCAGGTGGCTGGCAAGAAACCCCATCTGAAGAAGTCTGTAAGGGGGAGGGCGATTATTTTTCATTTCAGTTCAGCTCTATCAACATGTACTGAGAACTTACTCTGTCCGGAAACTGAGTTAAGTGCTGGGGGCACAAAGATGAAGAAGACCATCTCTGTTCTCTAGTTGGGATGACAAATATGGAAGCAGAATTACAACTCAGGGTGGTAGGAGCAATGAGCCAAAGGTGTAAGGATCAATGAGCACACGGAAGAAGGGCACCCAATGCAGACTTCAGGAGAGGAGGGTGTCTGAGAAGGATTCCTGGAAGAAGTGAAGCCTGGGCTGAATTTGTTTTTTTCATTTGAATAATTGGAGTATTAGAATAAAACAATTCAATAAAGCATCTGAAATCACCTTCTGCTCTGCGGAAAACTCTCAAACCGTGTTTTCCCTTTAAATCCCACACTACAACAATCATCAACACAGAAGACTTCTATGACCACATGTGGGGGTTTTCCCCACACACCAAGTATCAGGCCATCCTCTAATTCAATTCTGACACTATCTACCCAGAGATAGCATCAGGTCCCACAGGGTGAGTACTCAGTCCCCAGGAGTGACCCCTCCTTCCCACCAATCACAAGTCTGGGTCTCTGGAACTTCTGATGGAATAACTTCAAATTGGGGTTCCCACAACCCCCTCTTTGGGTTTGATTAATTTGCTAGAGTGGCTCACAGAACTCAGGGAAACATTTGTGTTTACTGGTTTACTACAAAGGATATGTTAAAGGATACGAATAAACAGCCGGATAAAGAAATACATAGGGCAAGGTCTGGAAGGTTCCCCAGCACAGGAACTTCTGTCCCCATGGAGTTTGGGTGTGCCACCCTCCCAGCACATGAATGAGTTCTTGTTCACGTTCCTGTCTGCCTCCATGTATTCAGCTATCGGGAAGCTCTCCGAACCTAGTCCTCTTGGGTTTTTATGGAGGCTTCATTACGTAAATGACAACCGTATAGAAATGTGATTGGGCAAAAAGCGCATGATCTAAACCCAGCAAGGCCTGTGTGTTCAGATTCTCCCTGACCTGCCTGTGCAGCTTTTCCTTCCGGACAAGGTGTGGGGCAGGACCCTGTGTGGAATGAGGATCTCTTCACTCGCAATCAAATTAGAGTCCTGCCTTGGGCAAATGAAGGAGGACAAGAGAAGGTCAGAGGGAGCAATTCTATCTTCTGAGGTCTGCTCCTGAGGCCTAAAGCACCCCAACATTAGAACAAGAACTGTGAAAGTTATAAGCCAGGAACCATGGACAAAAACATATATATATATATATATATATGGAGATATATATGTATCTATATATATGTGGAGATATATATATATATCTCATAACACCACACCTTCCAATGAAAATAACTGTTTCTTCATAACTTCATTTTGCTTGTGTGACATAATACTGCCAACGTCATTGAAAAATAAAGAACGGGGGCAGGAAGCTGCCTTAATCAACAACTGAATATAACTTCAGACCAAGGGTGAGAGGTTCCCAGGATAGGGAAATCCTAGTGCACAGCGATTATGAGAGAGGGCCCCAGCGGAACCCCAATCTCCCCACACAGCTGAAAGCAGTTCACCATTTCTGAAATCCAAACTAGAAGGCAGGGAACTTTAAGACAGGAGGCTGGAGTGGCATTGAGGGCCAGATCTTAAAGGGCCTTATATAAAGAACAGGAAATGAGAATCACTGAGGTACTTAGATTGGAAGCTGTCCGATCTGACAAGAGGACTTGGGGGTCATCAGCATCCAGTTGGTAGGAAAATATGAGCAGATGAAACTGCCCAGGGATATCACATTGCAGAGGACTTAACCTTTTGGGGATCCTTGATCCCTTTGAGAATGTGATGAAAGCTATGAATGGTCTCTCCAGAAAAATGTACATGTTAAAAATCACACAAAAATATACACAATTTCAGGGGACCCTCAGATTAAGAATCTATGATATGGAGGGGACAGAGAAGTAGCTTGAGGAAGAGGATATTCAAGGGATGGCAAGAGGATGAGGGGAGCATCAAAGGGGCCAAAGAAAGATGACTTGAGGTTCAAGAAGAACCAGGAGACTGAAGTGTGAGGAAGCTGTAGGAGCACAGAGATCCAAGGAGGGCATGATCAGTGGTGTCAAGTGCTGTAGAGACTTCAGGGAAGGTCAGGACTGAACCGTATCTTTTGCACTTATAATTAAGAAATCAGTGGTAATGGTATTGAGGAGAGTTTCTGAGGAGTGATGGGTAATGGTAGCTTCAGTTTTTTTAATGCAAGAAGTATTTAAGGGTGGCATCTAGGTAGAAGTGAAGGTAGGGGACTTGGGTTTATGCTGTGTTTGTAGAGCATTAACATGAGGTTGAAAAATTGTCAATTGTCCAGAGAAAAGACTGAGAAGGCTTATGGAGATTATGTCTGTGTGTTCCTGGTGCCACACCATGGTGGAGTCAAAAGCCAGAAGGCAACAGTTGAAGGAATGATGTGAATTAAAGAAATGAGGTTTGGTTTTTTTGGGTAGGAGAGAGATGAGGGGCAGTTAAAAAAAGAAACAAAAAAAGAAAGGGACTTTGTCTTCAAGAAATGGACACATCCCAATATTTCTATGGTATACTATAAGAAGAAGAAAGAAGGAAAAATGAAGAGGCTACAGACACAGAGGGCAGAAGTGGCTGAAGGGCAAGGATCCAGGAAGACAGGCTGGACGTGAAGAGGAGGATGGGCACCCCACTCAGAAGAACAAAGTGAGGAGGCCTGTGGCGATGTACACATTCCCTCCAAGTATGGATTTAAGTAATCAGCCCAAATGGCTTCTATTTTCCCCATAGCATAAGAGGTGAGGTTGACTGCTGAGGATAAATAGATGGGACTGGTGTAGAGGACTTGAGGACAACGGTTATGTTTTAGAATCACTGACAGGAGACTGAGGGATGGGGGGAGAGGAAGGTGAACACAGACAGAGAAAAGAATGGTCCAGCAGGCGAGTGTTGGAGCCAGTGTCAGTCATGGTCCTCACAGCAAACAAATAGCACATTCAAGTGGGGTAAAGAAGGAGAGTTTCCTGAAGGGACTATTTACCAGGTGTGAGAAGAGTTAAAGGAAACTCCTAAAGGACAGTGGAGCACTTTGGGGCTAGCGACAGTGGGGAGCCTTTTCCACCCCGAGGCTTCAGGGACAAGAGGAGGGAGAAGATACCAGATGGCAAAGGTGTTAGGCTGAACCCAGAGGCTGGTGGGAGGGTCCTTGGGATCTTTCCCTTTAAACTGGCCCCACCCCTTTGAGGGCCCGCCCAAACCCGACTATAAAATCCCTGGACACCCGCCATTTCAGGATGGATGCCGTCTTGGACGCGGCGTGTGTGTGCTCAGCCGGTAAAATAAACTTTCTTTTTCTTCATCTTGGGCTCGTGAATTCCTCCCTCGGTGTTTCTAGCAAGAGGGAAGTGATGTAGTTTAGGAGAGGGCTGCCACACCGGAGCTCGTACAACACACATGCTGACGTAATCTGAAGCCAGGCTGCTTTCTCTGCAGGTTCCCGAGACTGCTCCATCCTCTTGCCCTTGCCCTAAGGTGGTAACATCTAGTATCAGCCCCAGAGTACACTGCTATTCCTTCTGATTTCACTAGACTTTTCTACACCTTTATAAATACCCCATTGTTAAATTCCCAAATTATCCAGTTTGTACTATTTCCCAAAGAAACCCTAACTTATGTATGATTCTTTGAAAAGACTAATAAAATAGACAAACTCTGGAAAGAAGAAAAAAAGACAGGAGACAATAAATAATGTTAGGAATAAAAGGGGGACAAAGTACAGATAGAGAGTGTATTTTGAAAATGCTCTTTCGCTTCAGCCCAGGAGTTCAAGACCAGCCTGGGCAACAGAATAAGACCTTGTCTTTAAAAAAAAATATTTTTTAAGCCAGGTGCAGGGACTCATGCCTGTAATTCTAGCAGTCTGGGAGGCTGTGGCAGGAGGATCACTTGAGCTTAGGAGTTTGAAACCAGCCTAAGCAAGAGTGAGACCATGTCTCTACTAAAAACAGAAAAATTTAGCTGGGCATGGTGATACACACCCATAGTCACAGCAACTTGGCTGGCTGAGGCAGGAGGATCTCTTGAGCCCAGAAGTTAGAGCTTGCTGTGAGCTAGGCTGAAGCCACCGTACTCCAGCCCAGGCAACAAACTGAGACTCTGTCTCAAAAACAACAACAAAAATATTAAAATTAGGTGGGCATGGTGTTGTACGCCTGTAGTCCCAATTACTCGGGAGGCCAATGCAGGAGGATTGCTTGAGCCCAGTAATTAGAGGCTGCAGTGAGCTCTGAACACAGTACTCAAGCTTGGGCAACAAAGTGCCATCTCTAAAGAAAAAAATGCTCTTATACTATGAACAACTTTATGCCAACAAATTTGAAAATTTACAAGAAATGGAAAAATTCCTAGAAGACATACAACTTAAGACAACCTCAAAAAGAAATTGAAAACCAGAATAGATCTACAACTATTAAAGTACCTGAAACAATGGATTTTAAATTTCCCTATAAGGCCAGGCGTGATAGCTCATGCCTGTAATCCTGGTACTCTGAGAGGCCAAGGCTGGAGGATTGCTAGAGCTCAGGAGTTCAAGACTAGCCTGAGCGAGAGCGAGACCTCATCTCTACTATAAGTAGAAAAATATTAGCCAGGGGTTGTGATACCCACCTATATTCCCAGCTACTCAGGAGGCTGAGGCAGGGGGATTGCTTGAGCCCAGGAGTTTGTGGTTGTAGTGAGCTATGATCACTCCACTGCACTCTAGCCTAGGTGACAGTGTGAGACTCTCCCTCAAAAAAAAAAAAAATCCCATAAAATAGGAACAGTTCTTAGGTGTTTTATGTAGCAAATATAAACATTTTTAATGTATTCTTTTATCTAATCCAACAATCCTATTTGCCTATCTATACTTCTTATTCTATGGGAAGCTCTAAGAGGCTAGAGGAACACCTGTTTTATTCATGGCTGTACTCCAAGACTAGAACGGTCTTAGCTTAGTTAAACTTAGCACAATTAAAATATGGCAAGAAAGCTAGAAAATCTAGGGGATAAGTAGACATATGAGGCTTCAGGAAAGTGTACAAAAGTGCTCTAAAGCCACTAGGTCCCAAGTGAAACTTCAAACAGCCAGGGCAGGGCTATGATCTTAAAGACTGAGCCCTCTGCCACCTGCTTTCAATACAGGAAGTGCCTTCAGAATGAAAATCTTCATGCAGCAAATGTTTCTCCTTAACACTTGGTCTTTATGACAGCCTGATGAATCACTTCTGGAACACTGAAATTCACCATTTGGTCCTTTTGTTAATAACGTCAAAGTAAGTTATTAGGAAGTTCTTGAGAGACACAGCTGTATAACATGACCTGAACCCAATTCAGATGTTTGAAAAGTTTTTCAGTAACTTTCAAGCTACTTAAACCCATATAGTTCTGGCCTACAGCAAAATTTTGAAACAAATATTTTCTTTTAAAGGCACCAAGAATCATAGTGTTTTAACCATGGCAGTAGGACCCTAACTTGAAATTCTGATGTAGAGAAATTAGCTTAGTTTTTATTTTTATTCAGAAGTTCTACAAAGACCATGCGTGTTTCAGCTGAACACAGGATGTGGGCGCAGAACCCAGGATTGCTTGGGCGTTAGATGAGGCTCAGGAGAGTCTTGGGTTTTACCTGCCAGTAGTAGTGATATCTGTTTTTTGTTTTTGTTGATTTATTTTTACTCTTGAGCTTCTGGACCAGTTTTCCATTAGAGCAGCCAAAAAGATATAAGATTATGTATCTCATGCGAAAGTGTTTTTACCTTGATGATCTGACTTCTAAATTCACAGGAGTCCCTCATCAGTTGGAGTTAGGTGGCGGACTTAAACTCACGTGACCCAGTGAAGGGGAGCATCACCAGGTGGACTTGAGGCAGCCTCAAGTGTGCTGCCCTGAAGCACCAAGAACTTGGTTGCTAGGCATCCTCTTTAGGGGCCACCCAGGCCTTTCCTACCCAGTTTTCCTAGAGCAAAACCTAGGGATTAAATGAAATGCAACTTCACAACGTTCCTGTGAAAGGGTCCTATACTTCTACCAGGACCCAGTGGTTGGGAGATGCTGGTCCTTTAACAAGTGAGCAGGGGAGGAGCTGGGAGTCTTAAAGCCAGGAGCAGCAATCAGGCCCTGGCCCAGGCTGCCATGGCGAACCTAAGCCGAAGGGATGGCAACAGTTGGGCAGTAGGTGTCAGCAATGACAAGTCACCAAGCACAGACTGTGGCTGGTCGTGTCTGTGTGGGCAGTCTTTTCTGCTGACTCCTAGCCCTGTCCCTCAATTCTGTCCCCTTGCAGGACAGTTCCCTAGAGCTGAGCTGGGCTGGAAGGGGGGAGGGGAGAAAGAAAGGGGAGGGGGGGAAAGAAAGGAGGGGGGGAAAGAAAGGGGACGGGGACGGGTGGGCATTTACAGTAGTTTGAGAGCCCAGGGTCTTGCTTCCTGAGGCCTTGAGTCAATAATTCTCTTACCACCCTGCCAGGAGGAGACCATGGCTATTTTGGGGTGCCATGCCATTCTTACTAAGGAGGAAGGTATCTCTGGGTCTCTTCCCTGTCCCAGGTTTATCTTCCAGAGGCTGACAAGGCTCTCTCACTGGAAGATGCAGCCAAGGAGGAAGTCCGACAGCCCGCCAAGATGAAATGCCTTGAAGGTATCACCAAGCGGGCCGTGGTGTCTAGGTATAAAGCCCTGGGATGTGGAGGCTTGCTGATCTGCTTCACACATGGGCTTGGGTGTCCAGAGTCGCTGGGAGTTACTCAAAATTTCCCACTTGCTAGCTATATCATGCTGAGCAACTGAGATCACTTTTCTGAACCTTATTTTCCTCACCTACAAAGTAAAATTATCAGTAACAGCTGAGACAGCCTCATACAACTGTTAAATGAACATACAGATGTAAAGTGCCTGGCACTCAGTAGGATTAAATTGCAAGGAGTCAGGGCAGCTGGCACTTGTTCAGTTAAAGTGGCAACGGAAAGGGCTGTTGGGTGACAAAGCAGGTGAAAAGGGGATGCGGAAAGTGAAGGTGTCTGGCACCTGCCAGGCTCCGTCTGATTTAGAGGGGGTGGTTGGGGGCATCGTGGGGTAGAGAGGCTGAGCTGAACCCAGAGAACGGGAGGCCCCCTGTTCAACGGTGGTGCTGGAGATGGTTCATGAGCAGAAATGCCTTTAAGCAACAGCCTCTCCAGACGAGACTCCTGTGCCCTGAGTCCCTGTATCACTTCCTCCTCAGGCCCACACTTAAACCAAAGGCTGGGCAAGACCTGCCACCCCCTGGCTCCCAAGGAGGAGCTGGTGTCTGCCTCCCAATTGGAGGAAGAGGAAGACAATGAAGAGGAGGATCTGGATCCAGACCCTGAGGAGGAGGAGGAAGAGAATGATTTTGGGGATCCAACTGTATTTAGCACTGTCCCTAACACCCAGGTACTGTGGCAGGAGGGGATCAGAGAGGGTTTGTCACCTGAGCTGTCTGCGGCTCACAAGCTGTTGCTGAACATCCCTCTCTTCTCTACTCCTTTCTAAGACAGGTTTTGGATTAACACTTTCCATTTTAGGCTTGAAACTGAGTTAGGGACTCTCTCCTTCCCTCTTTCCTACTGTCTCCCTCTTAGTTTCTTTATTTATATTTTTATTTATTTTTAAGTACTTAAAAACAAAATAGAGGTAGGGACTTGCTCTTGCTCAGGCTGGTCTTAAACTCCTGACCTCAAGTGATCCTCCCGTCTCAGCCTTCCACAGTGCTAGGGTTATAGGTGTGAACCACCATGCCCAGACTCCCTCTTAGTTTTAGATACTGTCCTCACCTTAAAACCAGATCCTAGCAGACCTGTGCGTCACCCATAGGTGGTGGCCCTGCTGCTATTGCTGAAGGTGAGTCATCTTTGCCTGGTTCTGGGCCCCTCTGTCTCAGCAGTCCATTCCTGGTATTTGTTCCCTTGGATTCCCATAGCCAGTGGAGAGAGACAAGGACGTCATGTAGAATGAGATGACTCAGATCCTCCTTGAACCTACTTCTAAGATATAGTAGTTCCTCCTTATCCATGGTTTCACTTCCCGCTGTTTCAGTTACCCATGGTCAACCATGGTCTGAAAATAGGTGAGTACAGTACAAAAAGATATTTTGAAAGAGACTATACTCACATTAACTTTCATTACAGTTTATTGTTACAATTGTTCTACTTTATTTTTTTTTTATTTTTTATTTTTTTGAGACAGAGTCTCACTTTATTGCCCAGGCTAGAGTGAGTGTCGTGGCGTCAGCCTAGCTCACAGCAACCTCAAACTCCTGGGCTCAAGCAATCCTGCTGCCTCAGCCTTCCAAGTAGCTGGGACTACAGGCATGTGCCACCATGCCCGGCTAATTTTTTCTATATATATTAGTTGGCCAATTAATTTCTTTCTATTTATAGTAGAGATGGGGTCTCGCTCTTGCTCAGGCTGGTCTCGAACTCCTGAGCTCAAATGATCCGCCCACCTCGGCCTCCCAGAGAGCTAGGATTACAGGCTCGAGCCACCGCGACCGGCCAATTGTTCTACTTTAATTGTTAATCTCTTACTGTGCCTAATTTACAGACTGTCATAGGTATGTATGAAGAGGAAAAAACATAGCATATGTAGGGTTCAGTACTATCCACAGTTTCAGGCCTCTACTGGGGGTTTTGGAACGTATCCCCTCTGAATAATGGGGGACTACTGCACTCGTCTTATTCTCCCAGAGGAAGGAAAGGGATCAGTTGACTTTGAATCTGATGAAGGGCCATGCTGCCACTGTTCTGGGTGTTGGAATGGCTGGTCTTGCTGCCTCCTCCCACCTCCCCATGGATACAGGTGAATGTAGAGGACACCACAGGGGCCCATTCAAACCTGTGTTTTCTTCCCTCCTGTTCCAGAGAGGTCTGCTCGGCTCCCCTGGAGTCAAGGACCGTGGTGTGCTGGGGATGTCATCTGCCTCCTTGCATTTTCTGTGGCAGGTGAGTCTGCTACAGTCTCCATCCTGTGAGAGGTGACTGGGAGGATTCCATCCATTGTGTTCAATCTACTCTTGACCCTGCTCTGGAGATAAAACACCCAAAATGAGGTGTGGCCATGGGAAGTGGGCATACTTGGTAAATGGCAGGGGTGGTGTGCCCAACTAGGAGCATGGATGGACAACTGGCTTTTCATGTGAGAAAGGACAAACTAGAGCCCTATTCTTTATCTAACAAAATATTTCAGTAGATGAGCAGCGCTGAGCTCAGGGCTGGAAAGAGCACCTGCCCTTCCACTAACTGCATAATGGCCTAGGGTAGAGGAATTCAAGGACCAGGAAATCCTGCAGGGAGAACCAGAAGGAGGAATTATAGCTGAGGGTTTCAGGTGAGTCAGAAAAGGAAAGATGAGTACTGCCCCAGTGGCCGAAGACAAAGCCTGAGAGAAGACTGTTACAGAGAGGAGAGCGAGAGGTGTTGCCTATCCAGATAGCAAGAAAAAACCATGCTCCCCACATTGTCTGGTCCCAAAGAGCTGTTTCCTAGGAGGTGACCAACACTGCTGAAACAAGAGGGGGAACCACAGTCTGGTGCCCTCACAGCTGGCTTGAGAAGACACCCCTACCCCTCTAACACGGCAAAATATTGGGTGAAGTTCTCGAGGGAAAAGGCAGTTGAGTCTATAAAAACAGGAAAGTTGCTAAGCATTAACAGCAAGAGCAGCATTCTCTCGGTGGAGATGGCCTCTCTCAGGCTCTTAATTCCTCTCACAGACCCTGGACTACCTGTCGCCAATCCCTTTCTGGCCTACGTTTCCCAGTGCTGACTCCCCAGCACAGCACTTTGGACCTCGACTGCCCTCACCAGACCCGTCGATCTTTTGTAGCCTGCCGACCTCGTGGCCCCCTAGGTTCAGGTATAGTTTTGTGGTGCCAGAAACTCCAGCATCAGGACAAGCTGAGTTTTTCCCTAGAGATCTCAGGGGTGGAGGCCACTCCTACCGGTTGTTACAGGAAAACACAGTAATTGATAGAACTGAGTCTAATCCTTTTTCCTCTCAGACGAGAAAATGAAGCTCCAGGGAGATTAAACATTTATTTGAAGTTAGCTAGCATGACAGAACTGAGACTAGGACTCAGAACTACTCCTGACAACCAGGCCAGAAGGTTTTCTGCTGTGCCAAGATTTCCTGCAGCCAAATTGCAGGAAAATATATTGGAGGGGAATGGGAGCCCTGTTGGGCTGGGATTGTGATGTGTTATGAGACTGACTTTGGGAAGGAACATAAAGGGTTCCCTTAGATGTCCACCTGAGCTTACCAGGGGCTGAGTGAATGGAGCAGGTGGGGAGCTAAGAATGTCCTTCCACTCAGCCCAAGTTTCTTTTTAAGTCTTCCCAGTCACCTGACCCAGCTCCACCCTGAGCACCAACGGATCCTGCAGCAACAGCAGCACAGTCGAACACGAAGGTAAAGCCTAGATGAGGAAGAGCAGGGTTGAGGGGGCATGTTTCCTTGTGCCAGGCACCTCCCCCAAACCCTTTGCATGGCTAAGACTCTCCTACTGATGCCCACCTCTGTGCCCACTCCCATCCTTCCCAGAAAGCTCCACTCCCTGTTCACCACTCCTTGGGAAGTTCTCTGTGGCAGGGGTCTAAAGGGTTGCCCATCCTGGTTTTAAGTCCCCCAGCCAAGAAGCCTTGGTCTCAGCAGCCAGACCCCTATGCTAACCTCATGACCCAAAAACAGAAGGACTGGGTGATAAAAGTGCAGATGGTTCAGCTGCAGAGTGAGAACCCTCACCTGGATGACTACTACTACCAGGTGAGCTCTGGGGTGCTAATCCCAGCCTCTGACCTTAGGGTCAAATGGGCCTGAAGTCCCCAGTCCCTCTGATCTTTTCCGATCCTCTCTTTGGCTCATGGAGGCCATGTCTGTTCAGGTAGGAGAGACCACCACTACACGATAGGGTCAGTCTTTCTAAAGTTGACATCTCAAGCTCATTTCTCTCTATTCGCCTACACTCCAGGCAGATGGGATTATTTACAGTTCCCCAAACACTAAGGTTTTATCTTCTTTCTTTGCTGAAAATTTTCCCTATTCACCCTGGAAATGTGGACTATCCCACCTTTATACACTTTTATGGATAATAGAAATGTCTTGTTATAAATATGCATCTACTTACCTTTTACTTTTTAGGTCTAAAACACAGAGATCTAATAAATAGATTCAATTTGAACTAAATTGAACAAATGCTTCCAGGCATTTATTCATTTCCCCTTGCTTCCTACTCCCCTTTATTTATGGGGCAAGTCTTTATCCAACAGGTTTTGGGTTGTCTAGGCTGTTTCATTTTCTCCTCAACATCCATGAGCCCCCTACCAAGGTCCCCACCTTTATCCTTTTCCTATTTACATTAGTGGGTTTTTTACCATTTCTTTCTACCAAGCTTCAGGCACCCTCCTCTTTCTGCTAGGATCACTGAAAGTGAAATAGTTTTGTACTCTTGCCTTTTTGGCATTGCTTCTAAACAAATGAGCCATATTCAAGTCCTTTTGACCCAGTCAGTGGCTTCATTCGAGTTTAGTATCTCTCAACTTGTGTTTAAGAAGATGTTTGAGCAGTTAAGCAAATCCACAGAAGTATAAGACTGGCCAAGAGGCCAACTAACAAACATATCCATGGTGTTAGTTCTGTACTTCAAGCTGCCAATGGCCTCCACACCGTCAGATAACTTTGATTTTTGGAAATCCTAGGTAGGATGACAAGATTAAAATGGTGGGGAGAAGGATAGGTGATGTGCAGTGTGTATGGACTTGGAAGTGAAGCATATAGGAAGGTTGCAGATGCTACAACAGGTTTACTTCCTGGCCTTCCACTTGGCTCTCTACCCTGTCCTTGCTCCTCAAGTACATGATGGAGGAATTCCAAGACAGGTGACATGGGGCCCAGGGTGCTTAAAACACTTTAGAATAACTGCTAGGAGGGCCAAAGGTACTAACATCATTTCTGGAATGAATGCTGTAGGAGTGTGTTAAGAGGTTGCACCTGAGAACCTTAATGCTAAGTCCAGAAGATGAGTATAGGTTTCTTTCTTTTTTTTTCTATTCCATGAACCCTCAGGAATATTATCAGAAGCTAGAGAAGAAGCAGACAGATGAAGAGCTACTTGGACGAAAGAACAAGGTTGAGTTCCTCAAGCTGGTAACACCTTACATTCAGAAGGCAGAGGCTTATGAGTCAGGTAGAGCCAGGGCTGACCTACTTACTTGGGTTGGGCATCTGGGTGGACGAAAGGTGGAAAGAAGAGGGGAACATGTCTCTGACTCCTTTCATGCAGTGGTTCGGATCGAGGGTTCCCTGGGCCAGGTAGCTGTATCGACGTGTTTTAGCCCTCGCCGAGCTATTGATGCTGTACCCCATGGAACTCAAGAGCAGGTAGGAGCATGATCTTCTCAGAACCTCTTTATTTATTTATTTATTTATTTTTCTTCCTTGCTTGGGAGAAAGGTCTAGAACACTTATCTTTGAATTGAGATTGTGACCTAACAGCGAGGAAGAAGTGTGATCAGACTTCATGTCTAGTCTTTCCAGTTCAATTTCTAGCTAGTCAGAGGCCTGAGAGGCTGCTGTGGTGATTTGGCTGATAGTCCGGGATCTTGTCTCCTAGGATACTGGAACTACAAGTAGCCAGAGGCTTCGGGTGCTATATCGGATTGAGAAGGTGAGATAGCAGTTCTTTGGGGATGAGTTTCCTAATTTACCTTGGAGAACGGGATGTCACTCCAATTTACTTTTTCCATCCTCAAATTCCCAGATGTTCCTTCAGTTACTAGAGATAGAGGAGAGCCAGAAGGCTGGGCCTCCACAGCCCCACTTCTCCAAGCCGCACAGCAACCAGGTTGAGCAGCTATTCCAGGCCTTAAAGACCCAGGAGCAGAACAACCTTGAGTGAGTGTGGGCAGGTCCTGCCTCAACCCAGGAAAGGAAGTAGTGGCAAAGACATTGGCCTTGCTTCTGCCTTTCTTTTCTGGCATGTGGCACTCTTGTCTATGCAGAACTCTAAAAATGCTCTCATCTCTCCCTTTAGGGAGGCAGCAGATGGCTTCCTGCAGGTACTCTCTGTGAGGAAGGGGAAGGCCCTGGTGGCCCGGCTGGTCCCCTTCCTGTCCCAGGATCAGGCTGTTAGCCTTCTTCTGGCTATCATGCACCACCTGCCCCTCCTGGTCCGAAGAGACGTGGCTGACCAGGTACTGCAGCATTGAGTAGAGAAGAGGATGCTCTCCAGGATGGGTTAGGGATCGTTCCTCCTCCCCACTCCCCTCCCCCGAAAGATGCCAGAGAAGGTGCTGGGTAGTGAGGGGTGCTGGCCCTGCCACTCTCAGGTGAGGAAGTTACAGAACAAACTATTATAGGAACAGTGGATTATCTTCAGTTATGGTGAACAAAAGAAAAAAACAGGTGTATGATTGCACAGGTGTGCTGTGGAGGTTTGAGAAAAGATAAGGACCCCCTGCTAAGTGTCGAGTCCCATATCTAATTTTCTTAGAGAAGGCATCCTAGAACAAATGGATACTAAAAGGGCTCAGTGGCAGGGATGAAGCATCATGAGTGGTGACAAGCCTGGTAAGTAACCTGATCAGGAAGGTGCCAAAGGCAGGTCAGCAAGGGAAGAGCCTTGGAGGCAAGGTAGGAGGAGGAAAAGTTGTAGTGGAGTTTGGGAGAGATGCTTAATGATCATCTTGCAGGCCCTACACATGTTGTTCAAACCTCTGGGCAAATGCATCAGTCACTTGACCTTCGATGAACTCCTCCAAGGACTTCAGGGTCTACTGCTGCTACCACCTGGCTCCTCAGAGAGGCCAGTCGCTGTTGTGCTTCAAAATCAGGTAACACATCTGGTCAGACATGTTTTCTCTTTTCCTATATGGCTTCCAGGTGGTATCACTGGTAAGGAATAAGTGAGCGAATAGCTCTTTCCGCAAATCTTATTCTCTATAGTGCTTCTCAACTTCTAGTGTGGCCAGGCATGTTGGCTCACGCCTGTAATCCTAGCACTCTGGGAGGCTGAGGCGGGCGGATTGCTTGAGGTCAGGAGTTTAAAACCAGCCTGAGCAAGAGCGAGACCCCGTCTCTACTATAAAATAGAGAGAAATTAATTGGCCAACTAATATATATAGAAAAAATCAGCTGGGCGTGGTGGTGCATGCCTGTAGTCCCAGCTACTGAGGAGGCTGAGACAGGAGGATCACTTGAGCCCAAGAGTTGGAGGTTGCTGTGAGCTAGGCTGACGCCACGGCACTCACTCTAGCCTGGGCAACAAAGCAAGACTCTGTCTCAAAAAAAAAAACTTCTAGTGAGCACAGGATCAGCTGGTGAGCTTATTAAACCTGGTTCCTTGGTCCCACCCACAGAGTCATCAGTAGGTCTGGGTGGGGCCCATACATCTGATTTTCTAACAAGCTCCCTGATTGCTGCTGCTGGTGTGAGCCTCCTGAGCAGAGGTCTCTGAACTTCTGATTGTGTGCCCCTTTTAGTAAGTTCTGAACCATACCACCCATGTTTTTATAAATCACATATATGTAGTATATATATAAGATGTACAGACATGTAATATTAGGTACATAATAAAAGTTTTGAAGGATGAGACTCTAGATGTGAAAGTTCTGGTATCATCTTCCAGTATCTCGGAGGATTATCTTGTGTAACCCACTCTGAAGACCTTTGCTTAAAGTAGTGCTTCTTAAAGTGCAGTCCACAGGCTACCTGCCTCAGATTCCTGGATCTATTTCTGATCTACAGACTGATTCCTGAGGGTGGAGCCTAGAATTATGCACTTAATCAGCTCTCTAAGTGTATCTTTTGGGAAATTCAGAACAGTGATTGCTTAGGAAAGCTCTGAGTTCTTTGGCTAGCCAGTGTAAAACCTGACAGCTCTTGTGGGTACTGGACTCCATCTATAAATGTGAACCTGATCTTTAGTTGGGAAGATAGCAGGGCCAGGGAAGCACTGAATGCCTAAGGTGAACTCATTTTGCATTGGAATGTATATCACTTGCAGTTTGGAATATCTTTGCTCTATGCCCTGCTGAGTCATGGGGAGCAGCTGATATCCCTGGATTCTTCCCTAGAGGAACCAAACAGTGACCATACAGCTTGGTAAGATCATAAAGACCTTATAAGTACTATTTCAGTACTTGTGGGATGTGCAGGCTGAGCCAGATGAGATTTCCTGAGTGGCATATTCAAGTACTGGGGAGGAGGTTGTGCAGAAAAAGGAGAAATAGGGTTATAGCTGTTCCTTTTTTTTTTTTCTTTCCTATAGTGCCAACACAGTAATTAAAGAGACAAGCTTTAGGGTCAAACAAACCTGGATTTGAATTCTGTCTCTGTCACTTGCTAGCAATATAACTTTGGGGCAACTTATGTCACCACTTAATCTGTTCATCTATAAACCAGGGATGATGGAACTAATACCTTTAGAGGTATTATGATTAAACAGGAAGGAAAATGCCTGGCATATACTGAACATGCAAATGTTCCCTCTTAATTGCTACCTATGGGTAGGGAAACATAATAGCGGCAGTGGAAGGATAATAAGAAACCTTGGCTCCAAGTGTTACTTTCCTGTATAAATACAAATATGCTTATTTATGTTTATGCCCTCCAGGACAAATACAGTGGTGTTGATTGCCTGGGAGATAGCCCAAATGCCTACAGCCTGTCTGGCAGAACCCCTAAACTTCCCTAGCAACTTACTTCCCCTGTTCTGTCACCATGTGGACAAACAATTGATTCAGCAGCTAGAGGCCAAGATGGAGTAAGTGATGGAAGAAACAAGGTCATAGCCCGTTCAAGCCCAATCTAGGTTCTTCTCCCCTCCCTATTTCTTTCAAATCATGAGCATGGAGGATCATATGCTTTTAGAAGTAGTTTAAGACAGTCTGGCATTTATTACTGAGTAAAAAGTCTTGCCCAATTTAGGGCCCAATGGACCATTTCTTCAGCCAAACCTTTTAATTTATTCCCATGTACTTTGGTAATTTATAGTGCTAAGCAAGTTGAAGGCAAGATTTAGTCACAGAAGAGTAGAAAAAAAATTAGAGAAACTGAATTATTCATTCATTCAAAAAACATTTGACGGACAACTATTCCAGGAAAGATGCATGAATAACATGGAGGTCATCTTTGTCCTCAGAACTTACCATCTACTAGAAAGAGCCAGTTACTAACCAAGTCATACAAATACTTATAAAATTGTGTTTGCAGTTAACACTGTTTCTCTTTGTAGGCTTGCCTGGATCTACTGATTTGTTTGTTCTGGAATATGCAAAAGTGTGAAGTTTAATCATCAGGCACTAGCTGTATGAGCTGTGTCTACCGGGATCCAGAGAGTCTGAAGACACTTCTTATGCCTTGATACATTGGAGGACCCTACCCCAAACATTTTCATATCCTCCAAAAATCTAAATGATGTGCCTAAAAATAAGGCATTGCATAATGTATAATTAAAGAGATAACAGAATGATGTGTTGGGACAAGGCCTTGTTGTACTTAACAAAAGTAACCTAAGAAATTGCTTCACTGTTTTAACTTTTTACAGAGAGAAAACAGCCTTAGCTGAGCTATGAGGGTTGGATATAAATATCTCCCTTGTGACAAGAGGTGCTTGGTTCCATTTTGACAAACAAGGTCATGCATTTATCAACAAATACTGGAGTGTCTCTTATGCACCAAGCACTGTTTGAGGTACAAAAGTTACAGTGGTGAGCAACGCCAACGTCCCTGCTGTTTTGAAGCTTACAGTCTGATTGGACAGGAACTGACACAAAATATCAAGTAGTGATAAATACTATGCTGAAAACAACAAAACTAGGTAATGAGAGACTAGAGTGAAGGGGACTGCAAATTGAATAGTGCAGGAAGGCCTGGCAATAGACACTACACTGAGGCCAAACTGTTCCCAACATGGAAAAGAATGTGTTAAGGTACTACCTTTCCAAAACGCCTACTCAATACCTTCTCTCACCTCAACCCTTTTGCTCCTCTCCTCCTCTGCTTTATCATCCTTCTGAGGAAAATCTCCGCCCCTTACCTACTCCTTCTCTCTGCCTGTTACAATGGGTATTATTTGACTTCATTCAGATCCACACCCTCATGATGGATCCGGACTGTAAACCTTGGTCCATGCTATTAAGGAAATTGTACCACCCCAGAGCCTGTAAACAAATAATAGCACAATAAGAAGAGAGGTAAGGCCCGGGTTCCCAGGGAGCAGGAGGCAGCTAGGCTCAGAAGGCAAAGGATAGAGACACAGCATGAGAATTTCAAGTGTTCTAAGCCTGGGGCAAGGGTAGAGTGGCTTTGTGGAGCGGTCGGTACCGCTCCCCACCGGTAAGGAACGGAACAGGGCGAGCCCGCTGAGCAGCCCCCGCGAGTCACGAGGCAGCACGAGAGCTGCGCAGCACACTGCGCATGCCCACGACGCATCAGGTTCCGGGCGGCTCGGGCGCCCGTGACCGGAAGGAACGGTCCCGGCCAAGATGGCTGCGGAGGAGGGGGCCCGGGGCGCTGCTTCTGCTGGCGGTGGTGGCCGCCCTGCGGCCATGGAGCGGATTCTACCCATATTGTTGGTGTCGGTCCCCGCCGAGGCGATGGGGCAGCTGGGATCTCGGGCGCAGCTGCACAGAGAGCAGGAGGTTCTAGGGAGCCTGACGGCTGCGGGCAGCCTCCAAGTGCTTTCCTTAACGCCTGGCGGCCGGGGCGGGGGTGGCTGCTGCCTCGAGGGCCCTTTCCAGCAGTAAGTGCTGAGGGAGACCGGGGCAGAGTGTGGGGAGTTTGGAGCTCCCTCCAGGCCTATGGGAGGCGGGAGAGGGGTAACAGCCGTGGGAAACGCCTCAGGGGCAAGCCGGGTCCCCTGTCAGAACTTTTCCCCCAGCCCAAGGCGGAGCACTCGCCTTGTTGCATCCCCATACTTCTGCGTCCCTGTTCTCGGTGGGCGGAGGCGGTATCTCGCTTCTCTACCACCTGCCGCGAACCCAGAATGGATCCCAGCTTAGTCGCTGACTCTTTCGTTAAACGTGGGATGACACGGTGTCACACCCATTTTCTTCTTTCAGTTGAATCAGACGATCCCCATCTGACACCTAAACTTTGAATCATTTTGGTAACCTTTTTCTTGTCCTTGAATAGCTTTTTCCTTCACTTACAGGCTTTCTTCAAGGGCAGAGTTCGTTTGTCCGTTCATTTATTCATTCAACAAATATTATGTGCCTACTGTGCAGTGCCTAAAAAGTTGAGAAAGACACAGTTCTTACGTGTGAGCCCTACATGATTTGGGAAGACAATTACAATAACGGATTACTTTGCACTTCTATAATTCCCCGTCCAAGACTTACAGTTTTACATCATAAAGTTTGGGAGTGCCCTCTGAATATTTGGGTTCTTTTGAATTATATATATATATTTTGAGAAAGGACCTCCCTCTGTTGCCCTAGCTAGAGTACAATAGTGTCATCATAGCTCACTGCAAATACTGTGTTTCCCGGAAAATAAGACAGGGTCTTATATTTATTTTTCCTCAAGAAGACACCCTAGGGCGTATTTTCAGGAGATGTGTTATTTTCCTCTCAAAGCCTCAGCAGCATGCAGAGGATGGCCAGAACCTGATGGGGGAGCTGATCTTGTTGGTGTGGCTGCCTGCACCTTTCTGGTCACCTCTGGGATAGTAGCTGTCTCGATGGGGTAGATGAGAAGGGCTGCTAGTCTTGCTCTGCAGGGAAATGCATGGGTTGTGCAGATAGGCTGAGTAGCCAAGCCCATCACTAGGTCTTATTTTGCGGTAGGGCTTGTATTGCAGCAAATGCTTAGAAATCCTGCTAGGGCTTATTTTATGGGTAGGTCTTATATTCGGGGAAACACGGTAGTAGAAAATATTTTAGAAATTATCTCCTTTAAGACTTTGAGTAGCCAAAGGGTGTCTTACTTTGGAATCTCCTGGTGGGATAGCAGCGCTGATATAGAACATTTCTATCATCACAGACAATTCCATTGGACAGACATACTCTATAATATACCATTTTAGTCTTCAAAGTCTATAAATGCAAATAATTTTTTTAAAAGGCTTTGAAAGCATTCAGTAAGAGCCTATTTTGTTAATTGTGAGCACCACCTCATAAGTAATACGTATTTGATTGTTAATACTTATTCTTGATCATGACAGTTCTTTAAACATACCAGTCAGGATTTAAGATGAAGGAATAACCAAGTGCAGTGGTTCACTCCTGTAATCTCAGCATTTTGGGAGGCCCAGGTGGGAGGATCACTGGAGCCCAGGAGTTGGAGACCAACCTGGGCAGCACAGACCCTCATCTCTACCAAAAAAATTAAAAAGATGAACTGAACAAGGGAGCCATCATTTCTTGCTCTGAACCCCCTTTTTACCTCTCACTGCTATATTATTGTGTTGGTGTGAAGGGGCAGAAGTGAAAGAAGTGGGGAAGGAGAGGGGGAAGAAGAGGGAAGTCCTAGAGCAGTTTACATTCTCTTAATTTGGAGTGTACAATTAATGATACCAGGTGAGCTAAATTGTTCTCTACTGATTGTGCCTTTCTGCCCCACCATTGTGGGTAAATATTGTGAATATAGATTATAATCTAATCTATTTTCTTAGGTTTGTGTGGGAGGATTCTCATAACAGCAGTATACCAACTGACAAGCCCAAACTGCTTGCTCTTAAGGAAAATTATGAACTGCTCATCTATGAGTTTAATTTAAAAGATGGACGATGTGATGCAACCGTATTGTATAGCTACAGTAAGGAGATATTGCAAAAGCTCATTGAAGATCAAGATATCAGTAAGTATCTACAGGTGGTCTTTCAGCATGTTTAAATTTGTGACATTGTCATATAATTTTATATATTTCAGGACAAGTTCTCATAGATATGAAATCAGGGAGGGAGATCTATATTGTCCATTATAGTAGTCACTAGTCACCTGGGGCTATTGAGCATCTGAAATGTGGTTAATATGAGTTAAGATGTACTTTAAGTGTCATATACATATCAGGTTTTGAAGACTTATTACTAATAAAGTGAAATATTTTAACTTTTTTTGTTGAAATATTATTTCAGATATGAACTAAATAATATATATCAGAATGAATTTCGCCTGTTTCTTTTCAGTGGCTACTAGAAAATGTAAAATTATATGTGTGGCTCACATTATATTTTTGTTGGACAGTGCTGATCTAGACTGGTTACAAAGTTGTTGACTATATTCCTGATGTCTGCAGTGAGCAGAAATCAAAGCACTCAGGCTTCTGTTTTTAAGGCAGTAACATACTTTCCATCCTTGATTATAAGATTTCTTCTCTTTCTTTAAAAAAAAAAAAAAAATCTGGCCTGGTGCAGTGGCTCATGTCTGTAATCCTAGCACTCTGGAAGGCCAGTGCGGGAGGATTAGGAGGATTGCTTGAGGTTAGGAGACCAGCCTCAGCAAGAGCAGGACCCCATCAATACTAAAAATAGAAAAACTTGAAGTCCCACCTACTCAGGAGGCTGAGGCAAGAGGATCACTTGAGCGCAGGAGTTTGCAGTTCCAGTGAGCTATAATGATGCTATTGTACTCTACCCAGGGTGACAGAGCAAGACTCTGTCTCAAAAAAAATTTTTTGACTGTTCTTGTGGGGTCACATGGGTAAATTGGCTTTTTTAAATCTTTCTTCTAGTGTGCTGTCAGACTTTGGCCATAAACAGAAGGAATCAGTGGGACATCTTTATTCATCCTTTTATCCACCTCCCAATAACTGTTTACTTAGGCGGGTCTGAACAGTAACAGCTTAGAGTTGGACTAAGTTCAGTTTCTTTTTTGTTTTACCTATTTGTGTTATGTTTATAAAATTAAATTTACCAGTTGTAAAATTGTGACTATGTATTTGAAATAATATCCTTTTGTTTTCTAGGTATTCCTTTATTGTCTTTGAGAATTCTGTCATTTCACAATAATACATCATTATTGTTGATCAACAAATGTATTGTCCTATGCATTATTTTTCCCGAAAGAGATGCTGAAATTAGAGTACTCAACTGTTTCACACTACCCTTGCCTGCACAGGCAGTGGACGGGATTGTTGACGCACAGCTCTGCAGAGAAATTCTTTTTGTTTTGAGTAGCTTAGGCTGGATCTGTATCCTTGGCGGTAAAGATGTTAATTGATACTGTAGGGGTAGAGAATACCTAGAAAGATGAGCCTTTTTAGATTTTTAGTTTTGGGGGTTGGGATATAGGGAGACTGATTAGTTTTTCTGTAAAATTTTTCAGGGAAAAAGATCCTCATAAACTTAAAATACTCAGTTGTATTACTGTATATTCTATTTGAATATTTTCTAGTATATACATAATTTTCATAGTCATTATCTTATCCATATGTAGTCATGTTCTTTTAAAATTGTATATGCTCTGCATTACCTATTTATTCAAACTGTAATTATTAAATATCTGCTATGGTGCTTGTTCCAGGAAGGATTGAAATGACTGTTTATGATGTGATTCATATTTTTTTATGTATAAATATAATCTACCTCTTATCTCTAATGGTGATTCCATCATATTAACAAATGGTTTGCTTAACCATTGTTAATTTGTTTTTGGAAAATATTGTGGGTCCTTTGTCTCTATCAGATCTATAGATGTCATCAGCAAAATTATTTTGAAGATTTAAAAAATGACCCCATATATGATTTTAGGCCTTTTATTTCTGAATTGAAAGAATGGCTTTTATATTTTAGGTGTATCATCTTTGCAAAAATGTTATAAATACTAGATTAACTTAATTTTCATTGCCAGGTTATAGCTGTGCTTTCGAACATTGTAGGCACTAGATGTATATGGATGGCTATTGAGCACTTGAAATTAGCTAGCATGGCTTGGGAACTGAATTCTTAATTTTCTTTAATTACTTTATATGTAAAAGCTGATACTCAATTCAGTTATTGGATAACTTTTAAGTATATTTGGAACAACTTTATTTCTGACTTTCAGCTATAAATTTTACAAAGTCTAAATTCAGATCAGGTAATTCCAATGAAAATTTAGTATCCAAATTGAGATGTGCTATAAGTGTAAAATACCTGATTTTGAATACTTATATGAGAAAAAGAATATACTTTTATATTCATTACATGTTGAAATAATATTTTGGATATATGATATTGGTTACATAAAATATATTAAAATTAGGTTCTCCTAATCTCTTGGATAGCACTATTGGAAAATAACAGTGTGTCAGGGCCTGGCACAGGATGGATCTTCAGCAAGTATTGTTGAATGAACTCTGTATCAGGTTGTTTATTGTGCCACCAACTTCATAGTCATCTGGTTATTATGATGGGGGTTGTCTAAATTTCTAATTATACCTACAAGGTTGGAGCAGTGAAGTCTATAGCTGTATCCTGTCCTGTGTTTTAAATGGTTAGGCATACTTAGAAAACTGACATTTTCTTTAACTCTACCTCAAAGACATTTTTAACATTGTGGATGGTACACATGTAGCTCATGTGGATTTAGTACTTCACCAGGAAGATATGTGTAATGAGCAGCAACAGGAGCCAGCCAAGATTTCTTCTTTTACTTCACTGAAAGTGTCTCAAGACTTAGATGTGGTGATTGTCATCTCCTCCAACTCTGCAATTGCTCTTAACTTAAATTTGTATTTCAGGTATGTAGATTACTGCAGTTTCTAATTTGAGGTAAATAATAATTAGAGCCACAGAGATTAAAAAGGTACTTATTAGTTTTTTAATTTTTAACCAATTTTCTTTTTCTATTTTGTTGGATCATGTTCCAGCTGTTACATGGTAAGGTAGTTACAGTACTGTAGAATAATACATACAGATTACCAGTGGCCTCCTATGTATTTCTGCATGTACATCAAAGTTTTGATTTTGATTTATATAATATGTTATATGTGGGTTAAGTCACATAAATAGAAGCAATCAAGATTACACAATTTTAAAGCCCTTGGCTTTTAACCACTTTGGTACGAGTGTCCACTATAGTCGATAGCCACAGATGAACGCCCACAGCCGTGCGTCGACTTTAGTTGATAGCCACAGATGAACACACACAGCGACTTTAGCCGACAGCCGTGATATGACTTTTCTAATTTTTCATTTATCAAAATAAAATTATGAATATTTAAAAATAACATAATGAAAACATATATGTCTGTGTTACCTATTCTGATTTACATTACAAGTAAAGCTGCCTATAAAGTAAAACAAGCTTTCAGTGCTTTAAAGCTTTCCTCATCACACAAGAATAAAACAGATTCATCGTCAATGCACAACACAAACTATCATGTGGGCTATGAGTGCTGGCTGCGGGCAAGGTTTTGTGGTTTTGTGGCTGGTGAGCGCTGTACCGAAGTGGTTAAATTCACTCACCTTGTAGTCCACATTAGAATAGGAGAGAAATGAGATTTACCCTCTGTTAGAATTGCTGCTCTGGCTTGTGGTCCTGGCTGCCTCGGGGATCACTCTTCTCTTAAAGGACCTTGACAGGATGTATTCAGCTAGCTTTCTCTAGCTGAGTATTTCCCTTGGAGGTCCTAAATTTGTGACTGGCTAAATATATTAGTAATAACTGAGTGCATGTTTGTGTTACTTTTTGATTTAGGTCTTCTAGTTGCTTCTAATTTTATAATGTTTGAGAGGAGGCACAGCAGCCTATTCATTGCAACTTGGTTATCTAAAAGTAGGCTAGGCCAGGCGCAGTGCATCACACCTGTAATCCTAGCACATTCGGAAGCTGAGGTGGGAAAATTGCTTGAGGTCAGGAGTTCAAGACCAACCTAAGCAAGAGTGAGACCTTGTCTGTACCAAAAATAGAAAAAAAATTAGCTGGGTGAGGTGGTGTGCGCCTGGAGTCCTAGCTACTGAGGAGGCTGAGGGAAGAGGATTGCTTGAGCCCAGAAGTTTGAGGTTGCAGATGCCATTGCATTCTACCCCAGGCCATGATGGAGTGAGATTCTGTTGAAAGAGAGAAATAGGAAGGGAAGAAAGAAGGCCTGTTGCATTTATGACTTCCATTGAAAACTCTTAGGATTTTTGGTTTTACTAAATCCTTGAATAACTGGGAATGCTTTTTGATGAGTTTTATTGCTTATTATTTGTCTTACAAGAAAGGATAAATTCATCTTTATCTACCAGAACTCTTTACAGCTGTGATGTTTTCATTTGCTTTAAAAAAGACCTTTTAATTTTTTAAAAAATCTTTGAGCAGGGATGATTAGCACATTCTCAGATTGTGCTCTTGTTTATCTGTAGACCATTTTTACTGATGGAACATACCCTGTATGTGTAGAGTTATCTCTTGATCATCCAGTTGGAAAACAATTAGGTAAGGAGGGAGGAAAGCCTATTCAGCTACTCCTTCCATCTGTAATTTTATACTCATTTCATAATTTTTCTCTTCTCTGAACTTTTGTAGCACTCTGCTTTGGATCACAGTTTAGCACTTAGTCATATAGTCTTACATTATTTCCCAACTTTTTTCATGTTTCCCATAGAGTATATAAGCTCCTTAAGAACAAACATTTGTGGTTTGTTTTTGCACTTCATTGTCAGTGACATTTTTTTTTTCCAGTTTACTTTAGCTGTCCACTCCCATAGGCATACCCTGGGCTTTATCAGTATTTGAAATTGCTCCTCCCCGGAATTCCTACTCTACACATCTCATTCTCTGATCATAACTTCCCAAACTTTCCAGCTTACTCAAATACTGCACTTCACTTGTCATCTGACCTCACTGGAACTTCCAATCCATTGATCTTCCATTCTCTACCCCCCTCCATTCACTTCCCTCTCTTTCCAATTTGTTCTGGCAAAATCTCAACCCTGAATGAAACCTTTATTCTGCTTTCTCAGTGCTGCGTACTGTCAAGGAACTGAGCACTTGTGAGAAAACTACAAAGGAAAATTGATACCACTGTTTTACATTTACCATCTTCTGTTGATCTCTCAATATTCCATGGAAATTGGACAATGATTTTTCATGAGCCTATTCTTTACAACGGTGTTTTTAAACCTTCTTTATTTTCTTCAAACTTCCATTCATTTCTTTATTCCCAACTTTTCTTAGATGACCTTTCCTTCTACTTTATAAAGGAAGTAGAACCCATCTAATGGGAGCTCTGTTGGTTTCTCAGTTCCCCTCTTCCTATGAAAGCCTATCCCTTGTGCACTAGATCCCATTCCTTCTCTCTTCAGGGACCTTTCTCTATTCTCTTTCCAATACAGTGGTCTCCCCTTACCTATGGTTTTGCTTTCCATAGTTTCAGTTTCTCACAGTCAACTGTGGTCCAAAAATATTACATACACTAAGATATTTAGAGAGAGACTGCATTTGCATAACATTTATTACAGTATATTGTTATAGTTGTTTTATTTTATTATTAGTTGTTAATCTTATCGTGCCAAAGTTTTAAACTTTTCAAAAGTATGTATGCACAGGAAAAAACATGGCACAGTTGACCCTTGAACAACTTGAGGGCTTGGGATGCCAACTCCCGCACAGTCGAAAATCTGCGTGTAACTTGACTTCCCCAAAACAACTACTGATAGCCTACTATTGACTGGAAGCCTTAACGATAACATAAACAGTCAATTAACACATCTTCTGTATGTTATATGTATTACATATTCTTACAATAAAGTAAAGGAAAAGAAAATGTTATTAAAATCATAAGGAAAACACATATTACTGTACTATATTTATTGATATTATAAGTTTATGTCATCTGTTAACAAGATGAATCAATCATCTGTCTGAAGTGGGAGGCAATTGTAGCTGCAAACCTCAATCTGTAGTACACATCCAGCAATTCAACTTTTTCTTGTAATGTCATGACTTTTCTCTGCTTTTTGGGAGCACTTCCAGCATCTCTAGTGACATTTTGTATGTGTCCCATGGTGGTAGTCATGATTTTACAGTAAGGTGCTAAACATGATGAAAAATACTTGAGAACTGTGAGAGTTCACTTTTTACTGCAATATACAATTTACTGGAGAGAGGAGCTGCTAACATGGAAATGATTAGTGTCACATAGTGTTTTAACCGGTAACTTCAAACACTTGATCTCACTGCAATAGCAACAGGAGGTGGCTATGAAATTAATACAGCAGTACAGTATATGTTACAGTTAATTTATGCAGTTATGACTTAATACTGTATCTTCACATTTGTTTGCATATCTTTTGACAGAATGGCACTATATTTTGTCCGTGTGTAAGTTTTGATTAACTTTTTATAATAGATTTGAGCATATTTTATGGTAGTAAATGATAAAACAGACTAGTATTACATATATTTTATGCACTCTTGACAAACTTTTTTCTTAATTTTTTGATATTTCTAAGCTACACAGTTCATCTGAGTTTTTACAAGTTGTTGCAAATCTCCAAAAAATTTTCCAATATATTTATTGAAAAAAATCTGCATATAGATGGACCTGCAATGTCCACACATGTATTGTTCAAGGATGAACTGTATATGTAGGGTTCAGTACTATCTTAGGTTTCAGGTACCTACTGGAGATCTTAAAATATATCCCCCAAGGATAAGGGGGCACTGCTGTATCTCCAATCTCTTTTTGGTGTTAGATCCACATCTAGTTAAGTACCAGGTCCTAGCTATTCTACTGCCTAAATGTTTCTTGAATCTGTCTACTTTTCTCAACTCCTCTGTCATTAATCTATACCACTATCATCTCTTACCTGAACTACCTTAACGGCCTCCAAATTGGTCTCCCTATGTCTGTTCTTATTCCCTCAAATCCATCCTCCATATAGTAGCCAAAATAATGTTATTAAAATGCATATATTATCAGAGGTGTACCCTGGCATTAACATCTAGGGCAGGTTATCTACATTTTTTGGTGGGGGAACTACCTTATCATGCAGCCTCTCATCTTATTTTCACCCTGCCTTCTCTAACTTTTCATCATCGCCCTTGTGCATGTTATGTCAACACATTACCTTCAAATTGTTAAAAGATTAATATTTAATAATTTCATTGAAGGTGATTAAATGCTTCCCCTACCTCCCCTTTGTACTTTTCTGCATATGATCATATTGTTTTTCTGCTCAAAACCTTTCCTTAGATTCCCTTTTCCCCTCAAGATCTATTGCCCAGGCTAGAGTGCAGTGGCATAATCACAACTCACTTGTAACTTTAAACTTCTGGGCTCAAGTGATTCTTCTGCCCCAGCCTTCCAAGTAGATGAAACTACAGGTATATATACCCCACTTTACCCAGCTAACTTTTTGTTTTGTAGGGAAAGGGTCTTGCCATGTTGCCCAGGCTGGTCTTGAGCTCCTGGGCTCCACTAACCCTCTTGCCTCAGCCAACCAAAGTGCTAGGATTATAGCCATGAGCCACTACACCTGGCCAAAAGTTAAACTTTTTTTTTTTTTTTTTTTTGAGACAGAGTCTCACTTTGTTGCCCAGGCTAGAGTGAGTGCTGTGGCATCAGCCTAGCTCACAGCAACCTCAAACTTCCTGGGCTCAAGTGATCCTACTGCCTCAGCCTCCCGAGTAGCTGGGACTGCAGGCATGTGCCACCATGCCCGGCTAATTTTTTCTATATGTATTAGTTGGCCAATTAATTTCTTTCTATTTATAGTAAAGACGGGGTCTCGCTCTTGCTCAGGCTGGTTTCGAACTCCTGACCTCGAGCAATCCTCCCGCCTCGGCCTCCCAGAGTGCTAGGATTACAGGGGTGAGCCACCGCACCCGGCCTAAACATTCTTTTTTAAAAAAAATGTTTAATTATTATGGGTACATAATAAGGTACATGTGATGTTTTGGTACAGGTGTACAATGTATTTAATTAAATTGGGGTAATTGAAGTATCCATCATCTCAGGCATTTGTCATTTCTTTAGCCCAGAAGGCCTGAGCCATCTTTCCAGTCATATTTCATTCTACTTTACTTCTCATTCACTATGCTTTAGCCACTCTGGCCACCTTTGTTTCTCAAATGCCACAGCCCTCCTTCTACAAATGCTTTCCCACCTGTATGCACACGCATACTTTGCCTTCTAGTTCTTATGCATTCCTCTGCTCTCAGCCTAAGTCTTACTTTGTGGTGGCAGTATAGTAAGTGATTAAAACTCTGGGCTTTATGGTCACAATGATCTTGTTCAAAGTTTCTCTGAGCCTTAGTTTCCATATCTATAAAATATGTCTACGAGTATATTTACCTCAGAGGGTTGCTGAGAGGCTTAAATACGAGTGTGTAAAGTATTTAGCACAACATCTGCAATATAGTAGACAGTAAGTGTTCTTTATGTTAATCACCCTTACAGAGTTAAATTCTTGACATTGACTTTGTCACTGTGGTGTAAGCAAGGGAGATAAGGAGTTCTATTCAGTGGAATTTGTTGTCTATATTGTTCCTTCTCTGTGCCCTTATTTTTAATAGAAGCAACAGTAACACAAATTTGGGTTTAATCATCATTTTTTACTGTGGCTACCATTATTTTTAAATGTAGGCAATACCCAGGACACCTACTGTGTGAAAGACTACTAGAAGACCTTCCGATTCAAGGACTGAAGGGGATAGATGAAGATGATCCTGTTAACTCTGATTACAACATGAAACTGACCAAGTTTTCCTTCCAGGTTGATAGGTACAGAAACTTCCTTTTGATTTAGTTTGTTATCATTTTTTATCATGATGACACTATACCTTTTAAAGATCTTTACTTGGTGGGTCTTTTGTGTGTGTGTGCCCTGGTTTAGTGTTTTACATAATGTCTTTCACTATAATAGATGTTAAGTGCTACCCTGTCTTCCAGGTCTTGGAAAGCACAGCTATCATCGTTAAATGAAACAATAATGAGCTCCAAACTGGAGGTTTCCTGTTGTGCTCCATGGTTCCAGGATATTTTGCATTTGGAGTCCCCTGAATCTAGTAACCACAGTACCAGTGTGCCAAGCTGGGCTTTCATTCCACAGGACATAATGCATGGGCAATACAGTTTTCCACAGAAAGATCATGCCAAGACCAGTGATCCAGGAAGATCATGGAAGATAATGCACATCGGTGAACAAGAGGAACCCGTGGAGTTGAAATGTGTGTCTGTGACAGGATTCACGGTATTGTTTACTTGGACAGTGGAAAAGACGGGCTGCAAGATTGTTCTCTGGGATTTGGAGACCCAGAGCATGCAGCGTTTTTCCCTTGGCAAAAAGTGTATTCCTGTAGATAGTAGTGAAGACCAACAACTGTGCCTCATTTTGACAGGTGAGAATGTCTTGTATCAGATTGAAATCCATTGCTGAAAGGTATGCTTTCTTAATGTACCAAGTGTCCCGAAAGTACCCATACATAGGGAAAATGGGAAATTGTAGCTAAATGTACCTTTACTTACAAAATATTCATTACAAAATTTTTCCTTTGTGTGGAGATTTTTGGGACACCCTGTATTTTACTTCTGTTGCCCTGGTGCCTGCACATGCCTACTGTCCCTGCTAAGTGATAATTGTGCATGGAGGAAATTTGGTGTTACTTAAGAGTAACAGTGTCTCTTATATTTGGTTTTTAATTAAGGTTGTTTCTGTCCAGCCAAATGCTGAGATACTAAAAGAAAGTTTAAGGGAAAGGAAGGTTGATTTTTAACCCAGAGAGTCTTCATTTGACTTCAGTCTATACAAGTACAGGCTATTCGTGGGTCATGTATGAACTGAATATTTATTTTGTTTGGCTTACATTAGGCTTTTAAAATATATTTTATTTATTATAAACATGCAGTATTAGAAGATTTCACGCAAAATCTGAATTTCCTGCTGCTGTTACTGAAATAAAAATAAGCTCATACAACATGAGCCTGCATTCCTGCATAGTAGCTTATGGGTTGGAGCTGAGTTTCAGTTGTTCTCCTAGATGGGCCATTTTATTTCTGGTTAGGTTTTTCTTGCACTTTTCTCATCACCTGCTTGGCCCCTGTAGGAATGGGGCATTTTGATATATCACCTATGCATTTAGTCAATGTTTATTCCATAATCTCCTACAAAGGTATTGAATGCTGTGATTGAACTAACAATATGTTTCTTCTTCAGTACCCATATTTTGGTAATCATGTATTTCTGTGTGTCAGGAATATGCTATTAATTGTTTTATTTTAGTAAACTAGAAATCCGACATCTCTATAAATGATTAAAAGTTCAAGGTATTGATTGTGCAAGATAATATTGTGAGATTTAGTGCTGTTTCATAAGATGCATTGTTCTTATGAGAATTTGCCTTGTCAGTGTTTTAAAAACAAAACTTTTCTTTAAAAATGTTGAAAAACCAAGATGAGTTAAAGTAAATAATATATAAAGATATATTTATTGGACCCATTGATAGTACATGGTGTCCAGTAAATATATTTGTAATTATAATTTTTTTTTTTTTTTTTTAGAGACAGAGTCTTGCTTTGTTGCCTAGGCTAGAGTGAGTGCCTTGGTGTCACCCTAACTCACAGCAACCTCAAACTCCTGGGCTCAGGCAATCCTCCTGCCTCAGCCTCCCGAGTAGCTGGGACTACAGGCATGCGGCACCATGCCCGGCTAATTTTTTCTATATATATTAGTTAGCCAATTAATTTCTTTGTATTTATAGTAGAGACAGGGTCTTGCTTTTGCTTGGGCTGGTTTTTAACTCCTGACCTCGAGGAATCCGCCCGCCTTGGCCTCCCAGAGAGCTAGGATGTAATTATAATATTAAGGTATTAGCTAATTAGAAATTAATTCCTAAGTCATAATCCTAAAATCTTAAGTCCTAATAATTTATTAAAGCTAATTTTATTTTTTCCTGTAGAAAATGGACTCTCTCTGATTTTGTTTGGTTTGACTCAAGAGGAGTTTTTAAACAGACTAATGATCCATGGAAGTGCCAGCACTGTGGACTCTCTTTGTCATCTCAATGGTTGGGGGAGGTGCTCAATTCCCATACATGCACTAGAGGTAACAGAATTAAATGTCTTTGGAACTTCAGTTGATTATTTTCTGTCATGTACTTCCAAATCTTTAGTCAAGTAGGGAGAATTGACTAAAGATTTGGGAGAATTCATTGAACCTAGCAGCGAAATGAATTATCATCTTTTCCCATCCATTTGCTCATATCTGGCTATTTCATTGCTCTAATTCTGGTTAGCAGTTTACTCTTTTTGGCTTTGAAAGATATGAGATTGTAATAAATATTATTTAAGAAAAGAGAAAGATATAGGAAATAGAGGCAACAATAAGCTAATGAGACTAAATGAAGTGGAAACAAGCTATGGAAAGCTTGAATAGGAATGATCTTTTATTCCTACTTTATGCTTCCTACTCTTCTAATCCAGCTTTAGAGGAGAAATAACCTGAATTTACATAGCATTTTATAGTTCACAAAACTCTTTTATATGCAGCATCTAATTTTGTCCTAAAACAACCGTATGAGATAGGTTGGGTAGTTTTTATTTTTTTTATTTTACAGATGAAGAAACTTAGGCTCATAGTGGTTGAGTGAGTGGCTCAGAGCCATACTAATAAAGACAGAAGGTAGAATCAAAGTTGGAGTACTTTCTGCTATACCACGTGATCCCTGAAATTAATGATGTTATGTGCCAGTTTGTTTTTTTTTTAATGACATCTCCATTGAGATATACATTATATACCATAAAATTTACTCTGTTAAAGTGTACGATACAGTGGCTTTTAGTATATTCAGAGTTGTGCAACCAGTCACTACTATCTAATTCTAGAACATTTTTATTACCCCAAAAAGAAACCCTATACCCATTAGCAGTCCTCCTTATTCCTTGCTATACCCAGGTCACAAACACTAATCGTTCTGACTCTGTATTTTCCTATTCCGGACATTTCATATAAATGGAATTATGAAATATGTGACTTTTTGTGACTGGCTTCTTTCATGTAACATGTTTTCAAGGTTTAGCCATGTTGTAGTATGTGTCACTAGCGCATCATTCCTTTTTACTACCCCTTGTATAGATATATGCTACATATTGTTTATCCATTCATCAGTTGACGGACATTTGTGTTGTTTCCACTTTTTGGCCATTATGAACATTTGTACAAGTTTTTGTGTTGACATACATTTTCATTTTTCTTGGGTATACACCAAGCTGTGGAATTGGTGAGTCATTTAATCTTTTTGAGGAACCTCCAAACTCTTTTTTTCCACAGTGGCTACACCATTTTACATTCCCACCAGCAATGTATGAGGGTTCTGCTAGCTCCACATCTTTGCTAACACTTACTGTCTAACTTTTTTTGATTATAGCCATCCTAGTGGATGTGAAATCAAAATGAAATGGTGTCTCATTGTGGTTTTGATTTGCATTTTCCCAGTGACTACTGATCATGTGCATATTGGCTATTTGCATATTTATGTTTAAATATATATATAAATATATAAACATGTATGAATATGAACATACACATATGTTTTTATGTGCATATTGGCTATTTATATATCTTTGGAGAAATGTCTATTCAATTACTTTGCTTCTTTTGAAATTGGGTTATTTTATTGAGTTTTAAGAGTTCTTTATATGGTCTAGATGCTATACCCTTATTAGATAATGATTTACAAATATTTTCTCCCATTTTTTGGGTTGTCTTTTCACCTTCTTGATGGTGTCCTTTGAAACACAAAAGTTTTTAATTCTGATGAAGTCTGTTTATTTATTTTTGTCATTTGTGCTTTTGGTGTCGTATCTAAGAACCATTTCCTAATGTGAGGTCACGGAGATTTACTCTTATGAATTTCATGGTTTTAGCTCTTACAGTTCGGTTTACATTGCATTTTGAATTAGTTTTTTGTATGGTATGAGGAAAGGATCCAACTTCATTCCTTTGCATATAGATATTCAATTGTTCCAACACTATTTAAAAACTTATATATTTCAAGGTATCATTATAGGAAAAAATTTAAGTTGCTTTATAAGTCTACCATCCAGAAATAATTATGTTCACTATATTGGGGTTATTTCCTTATAATTGTTTCTCCTATGTATTAATGTTAATAATAGGCAACTGTTGTTATTAATCTTCTTATTAACCCTACACATAAATACTGTTATCCCCATTTTATAGATGAGGAAACTGAAGCATAGAGAGGTTAGGAAATCTAATTCAGCAGTACATGAGCATAAGATGGTAGCACCAGGATTTTAACTCAGGCAGGATAACTCCAGAGCCTCTCCCCTTCTTATACAGTGTGTGTGTCTGTATGTGAGTTTAATTAGTATTGCATATTGTATACACATTGTTTTGGCCTTAGTCTCTCGCCACATAAAAATAAGTGAATATTGTATATTTTAAGTGATAGCAGTAGCAATAATGATAAAACAAATATTCTTATATACACCATCAAGACATGAAATAGAATATCATGAATATCTTTAAATGTATGCTCCTCCCTGATCCTATTTCTTTACCTTGCCCAGCTGATAGCGTTAACCACCATTCTGAAATTTTTAACCATTCCCATGATTTTCTTTGTTTTACTCCATATAAATGTGTCCCCAAATAATGCTATTTAGTTTTGGTTATTGTTGAATTTTGTATAAAATGGAATCATTATATATATTCTTTTGAGACTTCCTTTTTCCCCCCACTCAGCATGAGTGACTTGTCGTGTTCATGTGTATAACTGCAGTGCATTCAATTTCACCCCTTTGTAGTATCCCATTGTGTAAATACATCTTTATATAATTTTATATAACAACTATAAGTTGTTATATAAACAACTTTATATAACATATATAAAATATATAACTTTATATAACAACTATAAGTTGTTTCCAGTTTTTTGCTATTATAAGCAGTATTGCTGTAAAGTTTTTTTTTTTTTTTTTTTTTTGAGACACGGTCTCACTTTGTTGCTGGGACTAGAGTGCCACGGTGTCAGCCTCGCTCACAGCAACCTCAAACTCCTGGGCTCAAGTGATCCTTCTGCTTCAGCTTCTCGAGTAGCTGGAACTACAGGCATACACCACCATGCTCAGCTAATTTTTTCTTTCTATTTTTAGTAGAGACGGGATCTTCGTCTTGCTCAGGCTGGTTTCAAACTCTTGATCTTGAGCGATCTGCCCGCTTTGGCCTCCCAGAGTGCTAGGATTACAGGCGTGAGCCACCTTGCCAGGCCTGCTGTAAAGTTTTTTGCATGCCTACTGTGGCACATGTGCAAGAGTTTCTCTAGGGTAGTAGTTGAATTGCTGGATCATAGGGCATGCAACATCTTTAATTTTACCAGATAGTGCTTTAGTTTTCCAAAATTGTTTTATCAGTTTATGCACTCTCCAGCAATGTATGTGAGTTCTTTTTTTTTTTTTTTTTTTTTTTTTTTGAGACAGAGTCTCACTTTATTGCCCAGGCTAGAGTGAGTGCCGTGGCGTCAGCCTAGCTCACAGCAACCTCAAACTCCTGGGCTCAAGCAATCCTGCTGCCTCAGCCTCCCAAGTAGCTGGGACTACAGGCATGTGCCACCATGCCCGGCTAATTTTTTTTTTTTCTATATATATTAGTTGGCCAATTAATTTCTTTCTATTTATAGTAGAGATGGGGTCTCACTCTTGCTCAGGCTGGTCTCGAACTCCTGAGCTCAAATGATCCGCCCACCTCGGCCTCCCAGAGAGCTAGGATTACAGGCTTGAGCCACCGTGCCCGGCCTGTATGTGAGTTCTTACTGTTGCATGTCTTTACCAACACTAATATGTTCAGATTTGAAAATGTTTTCCAATCTGATAGTATGATGGGTTTTACTTTGCATTTCCCTGATGATTAAGGTTGAACATCTTTGTGTGTATGTGTATGTGATATTTGGATTTCTTTTGAAAAGTGACCAAGTTTTTGTCCATTTTTTTGGAAGGGGGTGTTTGTCTTTTTCTTATTGGTCTCTAATGTTTGATACATTCTAGACACTAATCCTGTTTTGTGTGTAGTAGATATATTCTAGTCTATGGCTTGTCTTTTTATTAAATACTTTCCTCATGGAGTCTTTAATATAGTTCTTAATTTTAATATAGTTTAATCAGTATTTTTTGTTATGACTAATGGTATTTGTGTCTTCTATCCTGAGGTCGTAAAGATGTTTTTATATTTTTCTTAAAAGTTTTTAAATTGTGATGTTCACATTTAAGTCCTTTATCCATTTGGAACTTATATTTATACATGGTGTGGACTGTTTATATTTTTTTCCCATGTCAGGAACCATTTGTCTCAGCACCATTTTTTTTTTTTCAGAGAAAGTCTTACTCTGTTGTCTGGGCTAGAGTGCTGTGGCGTTCAGCCTAGCTTACAGCAACCTCAAACTCCTGAGTTCAATCAATCCTGCCTCAGCCTCCCAAGTAGCTAGCACTACAGAAATGTGCCACCATGCCTGGCTAAATTTTTCTATATATTTTTGGTTGTCTAGCTAATTTCTTTCTATTTTTAGTAGAGATAGACAGGGTCTCGTTCTTGTTCACGCTCGTCTTGAGCTTCTGACTTCTAACAATCCTCCCACCTCGGTCTCCCAGAGTGCTAGGATTACAGGCATGAGCCACTGCGCCTGGCCTTAGCACCATTTTTTTGAAAAGTCCTTCCTTTTACCACTGATTTAAAATGTCTTGTGTGTCATAAATCAGATTTTCATATATGCGTGAGTTTTGTTTCTGGGCTGTCAACTTTCTATTCCATAGGTCTTTGTCTATCCTTGGGCCAGTTCCATCCTGTCTTAATTATATAGAATTTAAATAAGGGCAAATTCCCTCCATTGGAGTGCCTATTCTCTTTCTTTTTCTTTTCTTTCTTTTTTCTTTTTTTTTTTTGAGATAGAGTCTTACTCTGTTACCTGGGCTAGAGTGCTGTAGTGTCAGCCTGACTCACAGCAACCTCAAACTCCTAGGCTCAAACAATCCTTTTGCCTCAGCCTCCCGAGTAGCTGGGACTACAGGCATGTTCTACCATGTCTGGCTAATTTTCTTCTATATATATTTAGTTGTCCGGCTAATTTCTTTATATTTTTTTAGTAGAGACGTTGTCTCGCTTTTACTCAGGCTGGTCTCCAACTCCTGAGCTCAAAGGATCCGCCCGCCTTGGCCTTCCAGAGTGCTAGGATTACAGGTGTGAGCCACCGCTCCCAGCCACATATTCTTTTTCTTTTAATCATGATATTTAAGGATCAGCTTGTCAAGTTTCATGAAAAATGATTAGGATTTTGATTAGAATTACATTAAACCTACGTATCAAGTTGAAAAGGAATGACATCTTTAGGATATTGAATCTTCCAGTTCATAAATATAGTCCTCTCTCCATTTTTTTTTAGATCTTCATTAATGTCTTTCAATAAAACATTACAATTTTTCCCTTAAAAGCTTGACATCATTTGTTAGCTTTATTCTTGGTATATGTGTTTGTGTATGTGTATGTGTGTATTGTGTGTCTATATTTAAATAGTATATATATTATTTATTATAAATAGTATATTTAAAAATTGTTTTGTTCTAGTATAAGGAAATAAAATTAACTTTTATGCATTGATATTTGTATCCAGCAAATTCATTAAATCAATCCTAATAATTCATCTGTTAGAATTTTTTTAGACAAAGCGTATCTCTAAATTATGTTAGATTTTATTGAACTTTTTATATTGTTAATGTACATAGAATATCAAAATAATATAGTTTTTTTTCTTCTCTTTAAATTGCTATACCCCTTACTTCTTTTTCTTATTGTACTGATAGGACCGCTAGTGTAATACCACCCAGAAGTAATCTTTATCTTATTCCTGATTTTAAAAAAGAATACCTGTAAGGCCAGGCGCGGTGGCTCAAGCCTGTAATCCTAGCTCTCTGGGAGGCCGAGGTGGGCGGATCGTTTGAGCTCAGGAGTTCGAGACCAGCCTGAGCAAGAGCGAGACCCCATCTCTACTATAAATAGAAAGAAATTAATTGGCCAACTAAAATATATATAGAAAAAATTAGCCGGGCATGGTGGCACATGCCGTAGTCCCAGCTACTTGGGAGGCTGAGGCAGCAGGATTGCTTGAGCCCAGGAGTTTGAGGTTGCTGTGAGCTAGGCTGACGCCACGGCACTCACTCTAGCCTGGGCAATAAAGTGAAACTCTGTCTCAAAAAAAAAAAGAATACCTGTAATGTCTCACTATTAAGTATGGTTGCTGTGTGTGTGGGTATTATGTGTGTCTTAAGATACCCTTTATAGGCCGGGCACGGTGGCTCACACCTGTAATCCTAGCACTCTGGGAGGCCGAGGCGGGCGGATTGCTCGAGGTCAGAAGTTTGAAACCAGCCTGAGCAAGAGCGAAACCCCCGTCTCTACTATAAATAGAAACAAATTAATTGGCCATCTAATATATATAGAAAATAGAAACAAATTAATTGGCCATCTAATATATATAGAAAAAATTAGCCGGACACGGTGGCGCATGCCTGTGAGTACCAGCTACTCGGGAGGCTGAAGCAGAAGGATTGCTTGAGCCCCGGAGTTTGAGATTGCTGTGTGCCTAGGCTGACGCCATGGCACTCACTCTAGCCTGGGCAACAAAGCTAGACTCTGTCTCAAAAAAAAGATAGCCTTTATAAGGCTAAATAAATTTCCCTTTTCCCAGGTATGAGGTTTTATCATGAATGGGTATTGAATTTTATTGTATGCTTATTCTGTATCTTCTGAGACAATCATATGGATCATCTACTTTAATCTGCTATTATAATGAACTACATTAATTGATTTTTACATTTTTATTGTGAGATATAACATATTGCAGAGTACAGTTTAACAAATCATTATTAAGCAAAAACTCTTGTAACTACCACCCAGGTCAAGAAATAAAACATTATAAGCACTCCAGAAGTTCCCATGTGCCCTCTACGAGTTTGGAAATTAAATATTCAGTTTCTGTTCTTTTAGAGGCTGTCCTTGGAAATATAGTGTACATATTTAAATTATTAAATCTAAAGTTAATAACTTTATTTTTTGGATAATGCAAGTCTAATGATTACTTTAACTTCATTTACCCTTACCCTGTTTATGTTTTTTAATTTTTTTAACTACATTAGACATAGACATCATTATTGTTATGTATTTGGATTCATTTCCTTTTACATAGGTATCATACTTTTTTTTGCTCTTCATTTCTCTCATTTTATCCCTTCATTTGCCTAAAGTGTATCATTTAGAGTCTCCTTTGGTAAGGGTTTGACTGGTGCTGAACTTAGTTTGAAATCTAAGTAATGATGTCTATTTTGCTGTAATTCTTTTTGGTTTTTTGTTGTTGTTTTGTTGGGGGGGGTTCTTTTTTTACAGTACACCATGATGTCCAAGATTTTGCTATAATTCTTGAAAGATGTTTTTGTTGGGTTTAGAATTTTAGGTAGCTTGTTATTTCCTTTTAACATATTTCTACTATCTTCTAGATCTCATTTTCACCGATAAGTCAAATATTATTTCTTTTTTTCTCCCCTCAGACTTTTTTTGGTGATCTTTTTGTTTTTGGTGTTCTGTAGTTTCAGTGATTTATGTCTCACTAATGGCCCTCAATTGAAAAATATTGGTTTGTATGATACTAGTTCTTTAAAATTTGTTGAGCCTTTAAAATTTGTTATACCTCATCGGTATAGTCATGCATCACTAACAGGGATACCATCTGAGCAGTGCATTGGTAGGTGATTTTGTCATGCAAACATCATAGAGTGTGCCTATACACTATGCTATATGGTATAGCCTATTGCTCTTAAACCACAAACCTCTACAGCATGTTCTTGTTCTGAATGCTGTAGGCAGTTGTAACACAATAGTGAGTATTTGTGTATCTAAACATAAAAAAGGTACAGTAAAAATATAGTAAAAAATATTTTAAAAAATGTACACTTGCATAGGGCATTTATTATGAATGGAGCTTACAGGGCTGGAGATTGCTCTGGATGATTCAATGAGAGAGTGATAGTGAATGTGAAAGCCTCAGACATTACCGTACACTACTGTAGAATTCATAAATACTGTACACTTAGACTATACTAAATTTATAGAATAAAATTTTCTTCAATTATAAATTAGATTACTGTAACTTTTTTACTATATAAACTTTTAAATTGTTTAAACTTTTTGACTCTTTTGTAGTAATGCTTACCTTAAAACACAAATTATATAGCTGTACACAGATATTTTTCTTTACATCCTTACTCTGTGAGCTTTCTTCTATTTTAAAATTTTTTCCTTTTTTTTACTTTGTAAACTTTTGTTTAACAAGAAATACACATATTAGCTTAGGCCTACACAGGGTCAGGATCATGATTGTCTTCCGCCACCACATCTTATCCCACTGAGTAGTCTTCAGAGGCAGTAACATGCGTGGAGCTGTCATCTATAATAACAATGCCTTCTCTAGACTACCTCCTGGAGGACCTGCCTGAGGCTGTTTTATAGGTAACATTTTTTTTAATAAGTAGAAGGAATACACTCTAAAATAGTAAAAAGTATGTTATAGTAAAAGGCAATAGGAATTTTTCTGCTTCATTATAATTTTATGGGACCACTGTCATATGTGGTCCATCATTGACTAAAATATGGTTATGTGGCACATGACTCTACTCACTTTTATAAAAGTTCCATGTGCTTAAAAATGTATTTTCCAGTTTTCACACTGGTATTTCAATCAGAAGTAGGCTTTTTTTTTACTTTGTTAAAGCCAAATTTGTATTTTTTTTTAATTTCAATACATTTGGGGGTATAAATATTTTTTGTTACATGGATGAATTGTGGAATGCTGAAGTCAGGGCTTTTAGTGTGTCTGTCACCAGAATAGTGAACATTATACCTGAGAAGTAGACGTTTGACACCTTATTCAATTTCTCTTAACCTCTCTTTGTTACATTGTGAATAATTTCTTCATATCTCCCAGTATACTAATTCTCTCTTCAGCTGTGTCTAATCTGCTATCAAATACATCTATTGTGTTTTTAATTTCAATTTTTATGTTTTTTATTTCAGAATTACTATTTGGTCATTGTTTTTAAATGTATTATTTTGAAATTTCAAAAATCTACAGAGAATTTTTGAAAAATAGTAGTTTACCTTTTAATAGTAGTTTACCATTTAGTTATTCTTCACCTAGATTCACCAGCTGTTAACATTTTACCACATTTGTTTTAACTCAGTGTACCACTTTGTTTTGTTTTGCTAAACCATTTGAAAGTTGCAAACTTCATAACCTTTCACTCTTAAGTACTTTAGCATATATCTCCTGGGAACAAGAATATTCTTACTTATTCATAGATAATTCAGTTTTTCCTTCCACCACTTGAAACAAAGGCATAGTCTCCCTCTAGGGCCTGTAAATTTCTAGTTCATCCTTTTTTGGTGGATGTCACCTTACGTGGATCCTAGGTTTGTCCTGTCTTTTCTTCTTGTATATAACTTCCACCAAAATCTCTCACCCTAATCTCCCTAGTGTATTAACACCCAGAACTTTGGCCCATTGGCTCTCAAAATCTTGTCCCCAGACCAGCAGCAACACCATCACTAGGGATTTATTAGAAATGCAAATTATCAGGCTCCACCCCATACATACTGAATGAGAAAGTCTGGGGGAAGGGTTTAGCAATACACATTTTGACAATCTCTCTAGGTGATTCCGAGGCACTGTGCTTTTTGCTAGGGGTGGCAAACTTTTTCTTTAAAGGACCAGATAGTAAATATTTTAGCCAGTGTTCTCTTTTGCACCTACTTAGCTGTGCCATTGTAGCCATTGACAATATGTAAGTGAATGGGTGTGGCTATGTTCCCCATATACTTTATTTACAAAACAGGCTAGGGCTGCATTTGGTTGGTGGGCCTTAGTTTTCCAACTCCTGCTTTAGGCTGTCAGAGATCTGTAGAAGCCTTTTCGAAGGTGTTGCCTTTAGAGCTCAGTTACTTTTTTGAATGGTCTTTCTCCTCGTTTTTCTACCTGGAGGATTTTTCTGACTTACTTTCCAGTTCAACTGAGCATTTAAAGATGTATGTTTAATTTGTGATTTGTAAGTGTTCTGTATAGAAAAGTTCCTCAAGATGCCTAGTCAGAACTGGGAGTCTGTTTTTAGCCTGCTTTTCAACTTTATATCATACCACTGTAACATTTAATTGAAATAGAATATGATTTAACTATAAGGATAATTAATCCCTACTATTTAGCATGGAATAGTTTTAGAATTATAAAGTGGTAGAGCTGGAAAGGTTTTCTAGTCTAATAACCTCCTGTTTTTACTGAAGTGGAAAGTGATGTTCAGAAAGGTTACAGAGAGTTGCCCCAGATCACATATTAAGTCACTGGCAGAATCTTCACTAGAACCCAGATACTCATGCTGTCTTATGTCTCCTGTAGTCTTAGCAAATTAAGTTCTAAAGTTTTTTTTAATAAAAAATCTGTATCCTGATTTTTTTCCTATTGTGATTTTTTTTTTTCCTCATTTCTCTACCCTCCCCCTCATTTCAGGCCGGGATAGAAAATCGTCAGCTGGATACAGTAGATTTCTTTTTGAAGAGCAAGGAAAATCTTTTTAATCCATCCTCAAAAGCTTCTGTACCTGATAGGTTTGAGCACTTTTCATCCCATTTGTATTTAAGAAGTAAGTAGAATAAAGGCTTCTACATTTGTATTTATCATTTAATCTTTTTAATCACTTTCAAATTATTGTTGTGTTTTCTGATGATTTGTTTTACTTGCCGAAACTCAGTCATGGGATTTTATTTTATTTGTTTATTTATTTTTGAGACAGAGTCTCGCTTTGTTGCCCAGGCTAGAGTGAGTGCCATGGCGTCACCCTAGCTCACAGCAACCTCAAACTCTTAGGCTCAAACAATCCTTCTGCCTCAGCCTCCCGAGTAGCTGGGACTACAGGCATGCACCACCATGCCCGGCTGATTTTTTCTTTATATATTAGTTGGCCAATTAATATCTTTCTATTTAGAGACGG